>BQKZ01000250.1:149574-172845 GCA_036244855.1 Temnopleurus reevesii
AAAAAAAAATATATGATTCTTTTGAAAACGTGCTCAAAATTAATTAGGACAATTAATAAGCAAGTGCGTATCATGCAAAGTGCTTAAGCGTATTGATTCTATTTTACGCAGGACTTCAGCTGATTTATTGATTAATAGGCTTCAGAGAAGGATGAATCATTGATTTAGATTGGTTTTCTGAGATATGACAAAATACAGAGAGTTTTCTAAATACCAATTTATGAGAGTATCCACACTGTTGTATAAGTCAGTCATCAGAATATGCCCCTGTAATATAATGCTCATTTATATTTAAAAAAAAAGAAAAAAGAAAAGAAAAAGGGGCAATTTTATTTTATTTTAATTTTATTACAAATTCCTTCCTTTCTGCTCTTTCTATTTCATTTCTCCAAATATTGTCCGTACAGAATGGAGAGGTTGTAGTTAGCCCAACCATGGTATTTGCACTCTCTTATCCAATGGAGAAAGACAAAAGATAAGATACCAAGATAAGGCAGTTATCAGAGTACAGCCTCTGTATATTATGCTCATATTTAGATAGTTTGCGAGCACAAACCCGAGACTTTCGGTATGTGAGTGCAGAGCATGATACAGGGCGTGCGCTGTGTGACTACATCACACACATACAGCATTGCTCTGAGAGCACGAGACACACAATGAGACACACAGTGTATACCCTGTATCACTCTCTGTGTTTGTGCACAACGAAACCAAAGGGTCTGTTCTTGCAGACTAGCACGAGACACACAATGAGACACACAGTGTATACCCTGTATCACTCTCTGTGTTTGTGCACAACGAAACCAAAGGGTCTGTTCTTGCAGACTAATATTTAGAGGGGCAATTTTAAATGATTTTCCTCCTTTTCATTTCATTTCTCCAAATATTGTCCGCACAGAATGGAGAGGTTGTAGTTAGCCCAACCATAGACCTCATCAATAAGGACACATTCTACTACAACAAAACCATGGAGAATCTCCGAGGAGGTACAACATGTTTTTTCAGCCAATAGAGGGTGTTTATTCTCAGAATTTTCCTCCCCCCAAAAAATGCACTGCCGTTAATTTTACAAAGCATTTGCCTCGAGCAGTGATGTGATTTTCTTTAAGCATTGCTTCTTTTCCTTGAGAGTTTTAAAGGGTGGAGGAAAACATGACGATTGCGGTGGTGTTCTATTGAGAAAAAGTATATAACCCAATACCCAGTTCACATTTGTATCGTGAACATCCAGGTATGCTCTTTTTTTAATAATAATTATACATAACATTTATACAGCGCTTAATAAGAAGTTTTTCTAAGCTTTCTGTGCATTACAATGCATAATAGGTTCGTACAATAAAATCAATGGAAAACAGTTTGTAGTACCTTGTAAGACTAGTATGCCCTGGGCTCTGTATCCTAAAAGTTTGTGATTAATTGCTAATCTGATAGCGATTTATATCAATCGCAAGTCTATGGCAAATCATGTACTACATTTTGCAATTGATCGCAAAACCAAAGAGCGTTTAATCGCAAACCTTTATGTCACGGGGCCCTGGATGTTCACTTGCTAAATGCCTAATAAACACTGGAGAAGTCTGAAAGGGTGAGCATCAAAGATAGAGCATTTAGAATCCTGGAGTGTTTGAGCAGATTTTCTTTGGTGTTTTCTTGAGACCCCTCATAGCTTTGGACAGTTATCGCATTCTATACTGGTCGCTTACTTCACTCATATGCTTGTGCTGTGTGTTGCCTGCTTGTGTTCTTTATTTAGTGCTGTTTTCAGATATTATAGCCTAACTCTGCCAAATCAAGGCTTTTTTAATACCTAATTATGTATTCTGCTGGTATGGGAAGTCTTCATCCTCCATTTATCTTCTAGCTGCTTATGATGTGTTGCGATGAAAAAATGATACGACATTGGCTCGTCCTTTTAACAATTTTATATTCGGTCCTTGTCTCGCTATCTGGCTTCAAACGTGCCATCAATCATTACTGAATATCATTACTTCTGCATCCAGTGCCGATGTTGTCTGCTGCATGCAACGTAGAATGTAATCAGATAGAGTTTGATATTGTTTGCTGTGAATTAAAAAGGGAAGTTGCTTTTATGCTAATGGTTTAATATATTTATCTGCTTGGTGCATGGTATTTCATTAAGCAAAATATGTTGTATTTATGGGGTGAGCTGAAGTAATTTAACTCAATTCCCACCCTTTTCCTACCATACTTTCTCTCTCTCTTCTTCGTTCCCTCTTCCTTATCTGCTTCTATCCTTCTCGACCTCACTCTCTATTTCTTTCAGCCCATCCCCTTTCCCCATAGGCCCTTTCTAGTCCTGTCTGCATTTCTAAGAGTACACATACACACATACACACACCCACACACACATACACAAACAAGCATTCTTTTGCATTCTTAATTTCATTATATGCACAAATTGTGAATTATACTAAATGTCAGATGATCATAAATCTACCATATCAGTCGAGCATGTTTGACCTAAAAATGGATTTTTAAGAATTGCTCATTTGTTTCAAGAGTAGATCTCTGGACTTTGTTATGTATTTTTATGTAATAAGAGAACCCTAGATGTGTTTTTCCTCTCAGGAATTAAATGACAAAAAAATAACAATTTTTTTTTTAGTGTTATCCGTACCTTAAGAAATAATTAAACACAGAAAGAGTCGGGGTAATTCCCCAAGTCGCCAAATACCTTTTTCATACATTCTATGAGCTCTCAAGTCCATAAGAGGGTAGCACATCCTCTCAGCCCATGATTCTGAAACTAGCACATCTGTGAAGTGTCGATATTGGTTACCGATTACCAAGAATTATGTTGAACGTAATCATATCTTGTTGCTTGATAGGTGGATTACTTTTAATTATTGATGAAGTATACTTCATGTGTGGTCAATTGCTTCTACATTGGCAATTTCAAACTTTACACTTACCCAGGTCAAATCATATCATCTTGAGTTGTATTGATATTTTTAGAGAAGCATATAACTTTTGTCATTATCAGTCAAGTTGAAATATTTAATATATAACCAAGAAATGCACAATGAGCACAGAAATGTATAATGAATATTTTTTTTTATGTACAAGGTTCATTTTTTTCATGTAAAGACCTTTCACTGCCTTTCGAAGAATAATCCACTTAATATTAATAAGGATTTAAAAGGATTACAGATATAACAAGATTGCCAAGGGTATAGTTACCTGGGAAACATACAGTTGTAATTCAAGTCTATATAGAGTGTCAGTATTATACAAAGCATTTGAAATTATTGTATGGGACTTTTCAACAGTAGGGTTCACACTAGGAGCCGAAACCTTAAGATTTCAGAAAATAAGAGTGTGTTTTTCGAAAGTTGCATCTGATTGCAAGTTGCAGTTGATCAGCAAGCGCCTATCAAAATCATTGTTTCATGCGCATCTTGTTAAAAGTGCATACTATGCATGAATGAAATTGCATGTAACAATTTGCAACTGATTTTCACTCGATTTGCACTTGAATCGCGATCAATTGCAACTTTGTAGCAGCACCTCCTATGACAGAAATACAGAAGATTATACGTGCAGTGTGATGGTAAATTGGCTGGTGACTTGTTTAAGATGAGAAGGCAAGAACGCGACCTGCAAAAATTTGCCTTCATTCTGCTTGTAGAAGAGCAGAAATTTTGTCTTAGTTTCTGAAACACTAAGTGTAGACATGGCTGATATTGCTTATATGTAAGTCATCTTAGATGCTAATGATAATGAATGCTGCAAGGGATTTGGAGTAATGGATCTGTTTTCAGGTTATCTCGTCACCACAATCAGACAACACTATCAAACTCAAGAATTGGTTGTTACGAGACAAGTGTCTTTAATCTTGATGTGCCACTTTTTTTTCACTTACATCTACCAAGATGTGCATTTTTATTCATATTCGACCGTTTTCCTCTCCGATTAATTATTCTTTATTTTCCCTCTTGTTGCTTTTATCAAGGTGGTTCAAAATTCTTGGTCTTGTCCCAGATCTTTGTTATTCTCTGCCTAGTCCTATGCTCTTGAAATTTCTGTACATCATCTGTGTATTATATGAATTAAAAAAAAACTACGTATTGGAAATTCCTGGGTCTGAGAAAGAAAATTAGTCATTAACCAATTGAAGATGAATTGATTTTCTTGTTGTGCACATTTCCCATTCAACTGCAAGCCAAGTAAAGTAGACTTTCACGTTTTTTAATCATTATTTATTTTTTTAACCCACTTTGGCTTGAAACAACAATTTTTATCCAGAAGTTGTTCTTCTAAAGTGTACAGAATTAACAAAACATACTTAATGTTCAAAAGGTAAATTGACTGCAACATTTCATCAATTTCCTGGTGGATTCTGCTCTGCTTCATTTGAATATTGGTTCCCACTTCCCATCATTATTTTCCCAATATCTCAAAACTCTTTCATTATTTTTCTATTCTAACATTTAGATATGGAACGAAACTCAAGGAAATATTGTTTTGTACAAGTTTTCTCTAAATTGGATTGATGGGGTTTTTCTTGGCTGCATTGGAAATATGTTTGAATGGTAATAAGTGCGTGCTGAAAACCATTCAGGAATTTATAGATTTGTATCATGGCTTCAAATGCGGTTCTGTCTTTCACATTTTATTTCTTCCTGATAGAGGGATTCAGTAATTTCGCTGTGGTATGTGTAAAATGAGTGACAGATATTGTATGAAATTTATTTTGAGGAAAAGTGCAATTTCATCTTTCATCTTCTTTCAGCTCAAGAAATTGATAATGCTATACACTCTTTAGTACATTGTATACTATGGGTGTATTGCTAGGAAGTTGTGATTGATTGCCCGCCCATCAACTGAAAATCAGTTGTAAATTGAAACTTATATTTTTAGAGTCATGCATGGTCTGCAAATGTTGCAATGGTTTTGATCACTTGTAACTTTCTAGTGACATCATCTAAGTGTTCATTAGAAAAAGCTCTAATGAAATATGTGGGAATGGTAAGTGCTGATTTTCCTTAGCTCAAAACAGACAATTTCATCTTCGTCATTATATCATTCTGCTCATGTTTGAAGTGAAAAAATGGTTATCACGCTGGATATCATTAGAGTGTGTTTCTAATATACCAATAGCGTTGAGAAATTGAATTGCCACTAACCGAGTGTTTGTTTTTCTCTTTTGTGCTCCCTCCCCCTTTCTCTCTCTGTTCTCGCCTTCACTCTCATCCATTACCACCTTCCACCTTTATCTACCCAACATCATATGCTCCGCTTTGGTTCTATTCATTTGGCATGCTATTTTGTTTTTAATTGCTATTATCACTGTTTTTCATTTAATCATTGCTTCTACACTGATATTTTATCCCCATAATTTTTGCGGTTCTGCTTATCTAAATTGAAATTATTTTTCCGCTTTATGACAATATGTATGTAAATTTTGTTGGAATCTATTATTTTGCTTTTTTATATTTGTGGTTTGTGATTTTACCATCTGCTTGAAAATGAATAATGGGATTATGATCAAAATTATATGCCTCTCAAATTTGCTTTAAAAATGGCTTGTGTTGATTTTGTGACTTTACTTTTTGTGGTATTGTTAATACATCATTTTGTGTACTACCGTGTTTTGTAATATGCAATATCTTATCTACTTATCCCAAACAAACAAAATTTGTGGAATTTATTTTATTCCTCCCAAAATAAAACTCTCCTCCATCATGGATTTTTTTTCATGGCTTGTCATCCATTCTACATATTACTATACTCATGCTATTAACACTAACAATAACACCACTTCCAATGTTACCATGACCACCACCATCATCACTATCATTACCACTTCTGCCAAACACAACCCACGATGACCATTTTTTGTTTGTTTCATGCTTAATTACTTACATGGCTACAACTGCCACTACCCGCCATTATGCCCCCTTTGTTGCATGATCTTTGCTATATCCATTGCATTATTTTGCAAGTTTTTCCTGTCTTCTCTATCATCCTAATATCCCCTTTTCTTACCACACAACTACCAATCTCTATTGTTCCTCCACCGGTTTCATTTCCCCGCATATGTTTTATCAACTCATCTTTGAACATGTTGCGTCATTCCTTCTGCATCATCCATCTTCTAATTAATGCTTCTTCACCCACCATATACCACTTTGACAACCTCCACTACTGCCATCACTTCCACCACCGCAACTACCACTATCACCACCACCACCACCACCACCACTACATCCACAACCACCACCACCACCACAACCACACCAACATCCATTACCACTACCACTACCACCACAACCACCACAACCACCACCACTACTATCACCACCACTATTACCATCAAAACCACCACCCCCTCCATCACCACCACCTGCTTCCCCTTTCTCTTGTATTACCCCTGCTGTTGCATCATTCATAATGTATGAATATACTACCACCACTTCGGCCACTACCACCACCACCACCACCACCACCACCACTAACACCACACCTACTACCACCACCATCTGCTTCCACCTTCTCTTGTATTACCCTTCCTGCTTCCTCCTTGATCCCAAAAGGATTCCACGCGGGTTGTGAGTCCCATCATTGATGTCATCAACACACAAACGTTCCACTATGTCGGAGCTTCACCGGATCTGCGGGGAGGTAATGTTGAAATAAAAAAGCTTTACAATATAACATTGCTTGAAGGTTCACTCGTGGATGAATAATTAGTAGAAGGCTTCACTGTTCAATGAGTTATCTTTCTTGGAAATATGAAGATTCTTCTGAAGATGATTAGAACATTCTAATCAAAACATCACAAATAGATTGGTCCTTTTTAGGACCACTCACATGTCCAAGATCGTAACTCATTGTACCGTGAAGCCTTCTACTCAAGCATCCAATATACCACTTTTTAATTTGCCAGTATCTTACAACCTGCTGCAGCAGCGGGGCTGTCACCTGCTTTCCCCCAGAAATGGCTCAAGAGAAAATCTCATTTTAGCCCAATTCCTCAGGACCAAATCGTCTGAGTTTTCACGAAGTGATGGCAGCCAAAGAGTACTGTTGCATGAAGATAAATTGATCCAGACATAGCAATTTACAAGGCATCCTATAGCATGTTTCAATGAAATTGTAACTGTTTTTTGCAACCTTACTCATTGGCTACTGTAACTTGGGGAAAATGCAAACAAAATTTTCAGTGAGTAGCATGGATCATATGATTGAAGTTATGCCAATGATGATATACAAAGAGTGATTAAACACCAATCGCTCTGACAATTTATCGAACATTGATTCCTTCAAGTTCTTATGAAGTAGGTGCTCATTTTGAGTGTTTCAGTGTTTCCCTCTATGTGTATTTCCACAACTGTTTTTTTGTGCACTCAACAGCAAATTATAGAAAAAAATCCCATCTTTTTATCATGGTGCATAGTGATATCGGCATCCTAATCCAGCAACTAAGTATATTGTAATGAATCACATTTCTTTTATATATGCAAATTTGTATGAAAAAAATTCAGCATAAAAAGAATCCCAATAATCCTTGAAAAATAGAATCCTATAATACCTCTTTTGAAAAGGAAAATGGTTCATGAGAATAGAAGAAGTAAACAACTTGTTGACACCGGTGCCAAGAGATATGTAATATCAAGTTCTAACAATTTTTCTTTGTGCATAACTAGAACGTATATGATTGCAAACTGAAATTTTTTGAGCTGGAGGCAAATTAGTGGCTTGGAATATCTATATCCTTTATTAGATTATCCTGGATGCCTTGATTTTGAATTTCAACATGCTTGGTCAATTTGAAATTCATTGGATGTCCAATCAGTGTAGGTTTAATTTCCTGTCCCACAGCATTTGAGCAAATTTGAATTTAAGATTGCAATTAGTATTTTGGATCAAGGTAACAAGATTTATTTTGTATTTACTTAGCATCTGATTTACTAATATTGTTAGACATTATGAAAATAAAGGACTCAATGCAAGAAAGTTATTTTAAGAATTGTAAATACAAAATTATACTCATTTAAAGTATCTTTCTCAATTCCTTCTTGACTATACACAAATCGTTATTATATTTATTGAGCAGTATCAAGCACTTTAATTTACTTGCACTCAAAACTTGCTCATGCAACTGTGGAAAATTATGATCAATCACAGGTCACAGAATATATAGAGAAAAATCATGTGTTAACTCGGAATCCTTTATTCTCTGTTTATCATCAGAATTTCATGTGAATAATGCTGAAGCCCAAAAAGTGTGCACCAAACTTTAAGGTTGAATCCTCAAATCTAGCCAGATTTACATCAATAACCACATGACCCTCTCTCATCCATTTTGCTTTGTTCCCTAACAAACGCAAGAACCGTAAATCTATTAAACAGAAACTTTTCCCTACGAGCAACCCCCCCAAATGTCGCCCTCACGCCTGCCACGGCGAAACCGCGCCATTATAGCGCCGCCGCCATGTTTGCTCATTAATTCCTTAACGCGCTACGACCAAGGACATGCTTTCCTGCTGCTCCGCTTTCGGGTGAGATTATTCCGATTTATTGAGTAGTAGCGCCCAGAAACTGCACTTAATCTATCCTCACGTCAATATAGTACTTTCTGGAGGGTGCAAATTGAGTGCCACCCTTCCGTTTTTGGTGAATTTAACATAGTTTTCACGCCAAAATGTCAACGGGGATTCCCCACTCTGCCTAAATAGGCGGGAGTTTGTGCGAATGGAGCCGACTTCGTAATCAAAGAAGCCGGCTCTCGACGCCTCTCCGTGGGAGTGGGCGTCCCTTGAAGGGTGTTTCCTTACAAAATATGTAACTCTTGTCAACTAAAATGTGTAATCTGATACAATTGTTCGTTGCTTGGGTGTTTCTCCTACCACGGAAATTAGAAAAAGAAAATAAACTTCTCGTGGCTACTCGGGGAGTTAGCTCCTCCGTCTGGTTTTTATTGAAATCAAGCGCCTAAAGCGGCTTGCTCAATACTTGGAGGGGAATCCCCCGGGGTTGGGAGTAATTTGCGCCTGTGAGTTACGCTCTTCACAACCGAAGAGACTAAAATACTTCTCAGTTTAGGACTCTGTCGCGGGACTTACGTCCCACCGACGGACTTAGAGAAAAAAAAAAAAAAAAAAAAAAAAAAATAAATAAATAATTTTTTTTTTTTAATTTCCGATCCAGGATTAACTGGAATGGTTTTTTGTGGGGTTGGCCCGAGTCGGCGCCCCGTCCAACTTAAAATAAATAGGACGGGTACCTTCTTGGGGGCCGGAGTTTCTTATAAAATTGATTATAAAAGTATCCTCCTATCAGCTCGCTCACGCACTACCTTAGCTCGCCCAGACATATATATATATATATATATAATATATAATATATATATAATATGTAATCACCCCCCTTCTTATCTTCCAAGAGAAAATAAAAGATCGCAAACCGGTGATTGTCCTCAGGGCAGTTGCCCCAGAGGGAAGCGAGTCCACGGGAGAGAGGGCTAGAGAGACCCGCTGACGAGCGCGTCAGCGTTGGCCCCCTGCTCCCTAGGTGTCACTCCGTCGGCCGCCGCCGGCGGAGAGTGGTGTCGAGTACCGGTGCTAGCGGGCCCGGTACAGAGTGAGAACGGCCCGCTGACGAGCGCGTCAGCGTTAGCCCCGCGGTTGCCCAAAAGTGGTGTCACAGTACCGGGCTAGCGAGCCCGGTACAGAGTGAGGAGGGCCCGCTGACGAGCGCGTCAGCGTTAGCCCCTCTGTTGCCCAGAGTTCTCCGTCGGCAGGGCCCCAGCCGCCGTCGGAGAGTGGTGATCGCAGTGCCGGTGCCAGCGGGCCCGGCACAGGGTGAGGGCGACGGCACGACGCCGCCCTCAAGACAAGCTGGCAGGGGTCCCCCACGCGTGTGGGGGGCGGTCCCAGGTCGGTCCCGCCCACGCGTGTGGGACAGGGAACCGACGCCGGCGCGTCTACCTCGGGTTGGGATCCGAGGGGCACGACCCTATAACAGTGCTTAGCAGCGCTCCCAGCCTTAGCGGGCAGGGAACGCGGCTACCCGACGGAGTGGTAACCGGGAGGCCAGGCCCCAGAATGTCACACGCCATTCAGGGGCCCAGCAACCCACCGGGCAGCCAAGGAGTTCCTTACTATGGGTCCTCACGGCAGCCCACCGAACACCCGGGAGACCGGGCGCTCGGACCGCCACTCCGCCCTGGATTCCCGGCAATCGACACCCCTAAAGAGGGGATTTATCGTTCGCCTGGGTTTCTGGAAACTAAGGGTAGGGAGACGGCCCCGTCTCCCTTACGGTAGCCGGCAGGATCCCCCCACGCGTGTGGGGTGTGGAACCTGGTTTTTCCCCCACGCGTGTGGGGTGGAAACCAGCGGGACCCAAACTCTGGTCACCACGCCAGAGTGCAGGGCACCGTCGCCAGCTTGCCGACCTCGGGAGGAGATCCGAGGGGCACGACCCTAACAGTGCTTAGTGAGAGATCTGCAGGCGACCAGGCACCGGGAAACCGGACGGCTGGTCGCCCGCAGAGACCCGAGATTCCCTCGGGTCACGGGGCCCGGCTCAGGAGGGCAGTGCTAGTAGCACTGCACCCCACGGTCACGACCCACGCCCGCGGGCTAACGCGGGCGCTGGCTACGAGACCCCCTCGAGTCGGGCGGGCCCAGTCACACTTGCTCGGGTTACGCCGACAAGGTGTGACAGGGACCCCCTCTCTCCTACGGCCCAGGGCGAGGCGCCCCGTCGGCACGCCGCCGGGCCCACGGCCCGCACACCCTATGGGGGTCGGCGCCATGCCTCACCCGGGGCCTCGGGGGGTCAGTCACACCATGGCGTTAATATAACCTGACGGTGGATGACTGGCAGCTCCCCTGCCACCAGACCCACGGAGGCAGTGCCTGTGGCGCACCTCCTGGGGGCCCGGCCCGCAGCCCCTGCTTAGCAGGGGCGTCGGCGCCGCGTCCGGGTTTTGGACGGGGCCCGACTCAGGAGGACAGCGCCGGTGGCGCTGCACCCCCCACGGTCACGACCCACGCCCGCTGGCTAACGCGGGCGTCGGCTACGAGACCCTCTCTCGAGTCGGGCGGGCCCAGTCACACTTGCTCGGTCTCCGCCGACAAGGTGTGACAGGGACCCCCTCCCCCTTCGACCCAGGCACTCTGCCAAGGCCATGGCCCGCACCCCAGTAGGGGTCGGCGCCTGGCCGCACCCGGAGACTCGAAGGGGTCAGTCACACCTTGGCAATAATAATAACCCGACGGTGAATGACTGGCAGGCCCCCTGCCACCAGACCCACGGAGGTAACGCCCGAGGCGCACCTCCGGGGAGGGCAGGGGCGTTGGCGCTAGGCCGCGCCCGGGTCTTAGAGGGGCTCAGTCACACTGTGCCGGCGCCCGCCGGCCTTGTAGACATGAGCCCGTCTACGTACCCTTGGTGGGCGACAGGTTGCTGCCGCACCACCAGAGTCACGGCCCACACTCCTCTGCTACGCACGGGTGCGGGGGCCGCGACTGCTCGGGCACTATAGGGCTCAGTCACACCGACCCGACCTACACGGGTCGTGTACGACATGAGCCCTCCCCCGTCGGGCCCTCGGTGGGTAGCGCCTCCCTGGCGCGCCACCAGAGGCACGGCCCACGCCCGCCACACGGCAGGGCAGCTAGCGCCGTGACTTACTCGGCCCTGAGGGGGCTCAGTCACATCGGCTCTGACGGCCACGTTGACTAGAGCCCTCGCCCGCCCGACCCCAGTGCTCAGCGCCCCCCGGGCGCTCCGCCGGGGGCAGGGCCCACACCCGCATCCACCCGGATGGCGGTGTCGGGCCCCGTCGATCGGAGGGACTCAGTCACACCGGGCGGCCAGCAACAGCCGCCCGTGCGTGACATGAGGCCTCCCCCAGACACCGGGGTGATCTCGGCAGGCGCACCACGTAGGTTGGTGCCGGAGAGCCGAGAGCCGAGGGTCGGGTGGAGACGGCCACATCGGCCCGCCTACTCCGGCCTCGTCCCGTGTGAACCTCCGCCCCGCCCCTAGGTGGTCAGCACTTGGTCTGCTGCCCACCAGGGCCACGCTCCACACCCGCCATCACGACGGGCACGGGGGGCAGTGGCCCACTTGCCGAGGGGGGCTCAGGCACACCAGACCCACGGTGAATTGCGCCCCGGCGCTATGCCACCTTGAACATGGGCCGCCCCCGCCACAGCGCGCGGGGCCCCGGCGCCGTGGCTATCTCGGGTCGACATAGCTCAGTCACACTGGCCGTCTAGCGGCCTCAGCCGACATGAGCCCTCACCCCCGCCTGCGCCTGCCCGTTCAGGGAACAGGGCGGGCGGGGGGGACCTGCCCACACCTCAGCAACCTCGCACAACTCCGAGGCCGTGAGGTAGGAGCTATTATCCGGCACCCGACTCGGGCTGCCGGGGTTAATGGCCACCGATCCGCCCCCGGCCGTCTCAGCGCCAGCTGAGCAAGGTCGAGGGCAGGGCTTCGCGCCGGGTCGGCTTCGCCCGAGAAGGGCGCAAGCCGACGTGGCGGACCAGGCAGGCCGCCCCCCCCCCCTTTTCAGGCGGGGTGGGCATCGGAACAGCGGGGTAAACGCCCCCTGCTCTGAGCGGCCAGACGCAACACGGGCGCCTCCGGCGGCCCCGTTGCCTTGCCTAACCGACCCCAGTCTTGGGGCCGTATGCCACGTAGGAGGCGGGAGGCGCTCGAGGGTATTCCAAGAACACCCTCCTGCCGGCTTCTCCCCGTCCCCCACGTGTGGGCGTTCGGCGTCACCTCCCTGGCACTCCGCCAGAAGAGAGCGACGCGCGCATAGGACACCTCCGCGGCGCTGGCCGCCGAGCTGCCCTCGGGGCGCCCGGAGGGGCTGGCGTAGAAGTCTCTTCACTTCTCCATGCCGGCACCCACACCCCTCACCGCCCGCCTCACGGCGCGGCGGCCCACCCAGCCTCTACCTACTACGTGCTGCGACAGTAGTTAGGAGAGCCCCGGTCGCACCCCAGTGAGCAGCGCTCAGGCGCCAACCCACTGAGGGCCCGGCCCGCAGCCCAAGTAGGGCGCGGGCCCGGGCGCTGTGCCTACCGGGTAGAGGGGGCAGAGGCCTTGACGCCAGGGAGCCGGGGCTCTGCCCGACTCTCGGCCACGTCTACAGGCCACCCGAACTTGAGTCGGACTAGACACGTCAGCCCGAGTTCGACTCGCCCCCGGGGCCACCCGAGCGACACCGAGCCTAGCTTGATGTCTCGGGCATTCGGTGGAGCGGCTCCCGTGCCGCACACCCGGTGTTGGGGCGCGGCCCGAGACGGCCGCCCACCTTACACCTCACCGGGAGGCACCCCGCCTGCACCACAGGCCGGGGCCGCCACGCCCGGAGGTAAGGGGTCCCCCCTTTCGGGGAGACCCAACGTCCATGGCCGTGGGAGACCTGCTCCCACGCCAGGAGCCAATCCCCGTTGCCCCCCCCCCCCCAGTGCCGTCATTGTGACGCTACACTGCGGGGGCGGGCGGGCAGGCGGGGAGGGGAACGTGTGTTGCGGGAGATGTGCCCAACTGGGCAGCCCTCCCCGCGGCAACGAACCAGAGTTGGCGACGGCCCGCCCCCCCTGCCGCCCGCAGGGGCGGTGGGCGGGCAGCCTCCCCCTCCCGTTAGCACGTTAGCGGTTGAGAGGGCAGCTGCATCAACTCAGGACGGGACGCTCGCTCGGAGGCAGGGTTTTGATCCGCCTCCGAGGGCGGGGCCGACCCCGGGTATAACCCGGCGGCCGTCTGGCCCCCTGGCCTCGGTCGACGCCCCACACCGAGGGCCGCTTGCGGCCAGGGTTGGGGCGACGTTCGGGCGTTCGGCCAAAACCTCTCCGCTACCCAGCGGAGATCGGGCGAGCCCCGACCCGCCGGGGTCGGCTGCTCTGCCGCACGGCCGTGACCAGAGGGGCACGTAGAGCCGCCGCTTGCCAAGGCAGCGGCTCCCCCAGTCTAACGGGGCCCCCTCACGCCCGGGCGACTCGGGTGCCTAGTCGTCCTCGACCCGGGGCCCCCGCCTGCCATCGCACAACCACGATGGGGGGCGGGCGGCCTCCCGGGCGGCGGACCTCTCCCCCCCAGAGACAGACACACTGTGGGCTCTGTCAGGGGAGGCTGTCGCCAGGCCCTCGCCCGCGCTGCGGCGAACGGCCCGGCGCTGCACGAACCTCGGCTCTCGGGCGCATCTCTAAGGCGCCGTGACCCGGTTCAGGCAGGTTTTCATTACGAGGAAAGCACGGGCAGCCCCCGTCGCCTTTCCTCGTCTGAGCGCGAGACTGGTGCCCCGCCGGGTCACCCTAGCCTCTTGCTCACTTTCGGGCTCTCTCCGCGCCTCGGCCCGTGCCGGAGCTTGGAGAGGCCAGGTAACGGCTGCCCCCCCTCCCCTCGCCCGTCCGCCGACGGGTCGTCGGGTACGTAGGGCGGCTGTCTCCAATGTCAGGGGAGAGCCTAGGACGCACGCTACTCGAGTAGCGGGTGTTGTGGGCCCCCCTCGCTGGCGCTCTTCGGGGGTGATTAGGAAGGCAGCCTACGGGCGTTCTACGCCTTCTCACTCGCCCCCGCGCCGGCGGCACGGGTAGGGGTATTGCTTGGAGTCTCGGCGCCACGGCGCACGAGGAGAGAGCAGGCATCCCCCCTACCCCCGTTGTCCTCCTCTCGCCTTTGAATTTTTTCCACCCAGGGGTTATCGGTGCTGGTCAGTATTCTATGACCCTGAAGCAAAATGGTCGAGAGAGGGTCATGTGGTTATTGATGTAAATCAGTAAAATTAGCACTAATTTTATTATTTACGAGATAACCACATGACCCTCTCTCGAACCCCCCCACCATCCCCCAACCTTCGTCACATTCGATGAGGGTCTTCGCGCACGGGTTGGAATTAATGAGCAAACATGGCGGCCGCGCTATAATGGCGCGGTTTCGCCGTAGCAGGCGGGAGGGCGACATTTGGGGGGGGTTGCTCGTAGGGAAAAGTTTCTGTTTAATAGATTTACGGTTCTTGCGTTTGTTAGGGAACAAAGCAAAATGGATGAGAGAGGGTCATGTGGTTATCTCGTAAATAATAAAATTAGTGCTAATTTTACTGACTTTTTTCAATCTGTACAAATATTCCAAATCACAATTATTATTTTTTATTTGGGCAATATTTACATATTTATTTTTCTTTTATTTGGGCAATATTTACATTTTATTTATTTATTTATTATTATTTTTATTTATTTATTTATTTATTTTTTTTTACAAATGTTTATTAGTTTGGCTAAATTCTTCTTTTGTTCGCAATGTTTCCATCCCGATTCCTTTCCAAAACGAGAGCAGTTCTTCTGTATGCACATATTTGGTCACGAGTGCGACCCACATTACGTAGCCTGACCCATCGATCTAGTGAAAAGGTCTCGAGTTACCGCTATTTACACGTTTCCTTCTCAGGTTTGCAAGTAAACAGGCCGCAGAGCATGGATTTGTCACGACGGTGAATTATAGGGATACAGGGTTGCAGATGCCTTCATTATCAATCAGATAATTCCTCGCACATCTTCATGAATATGCCCTCTCTCTAGATGGTGTTCCATTATCCAAAGTTTGTCCAACCTCGGGAGTGAATTATAATAATAATAGATCCATTTATATAGCGCAATCACTATATGCATGTACTCTATTGCACTTGATACTGGGTACCATATTATTACCCTGGCTATAACTGCCGAGCAAGCCGGTTAGGTGCTCAAGCATTCCAAGGAACAGGTACCCATTTTTCACCTGGGTTGAGTGCAGCACAATGTGAATGAATTTCTTGCTGAAGGAAATTATATTCAGTCTTACATAAAACTACACTCTTTAAAGGCTTAGTAACATGGCAGCCATACAAATATTAAGTAATTTTTCTTTGTAAATCATAAACTTCTGTGTATTTTTTTTTTTGACTAACCAAAGTAAATTTACCCATCTTGAGTAAAACATAACCTTCAGATGGAAAGATTGCAACAAATGTGTAGACAGTGTGCTGCCGCATATTGTTTTAGATTTTGCCCATTCATTTTAAGAGTGTATAATTGAGATTGAGATTCAAGATCTTTTCCATATGCATTTCTAAATTTGGGGATTGACAGCTTGAAGCAATCTTAAATAATTTCCTTTTTCCCAGCCAAATTTATCCAGAATGCTTAATCCCCTAAACCATTTTTCAGCATGTAAGATTTTTGGCATCATCAATATGTTTCTCTTAGTACAAGATTTAATAAGATTATGGCCATTGTACTGTGGTTGAGGGGGATGGTCTAATGAAAATTGAGGAATTGAAAATATATTTTAAAAAATAATGTGCTATCAGCAAATTCTAACCTGACGTAATGAATAAACTAGACATGTACGCCTACAGAATCCAATTTATAGCTGCGTCTGCACTATAGCGAGTTTTTCAATTAGCACGCTAGCTCTGATCCGGGTAAATAGCCCTATCAGAACTAGCTTGAGCTAATTTGCAGTGCAGACGCAAACAGTGAGCTAATTCACTGAAAAATCTCAAGCTTAACAAGCCCAAGATATCTTGGGCTAGTTTCCAAAACAGTGAGCTAATTTGGGAAATAGCTCACTAACTCGCTCTTATTTGGTACAGTGCAGCTCGCGCTAATTCGGCGACTCGGGCTAATTTATTCATTCGTTGTGTGGGAGCAGGGGAGCATGGCAGGCCCATTGACGAGCACTTCGTGCGAGTTTCTCCGCACAACAACCACATGCTTATTTTCCTAGACTGCGCATGCTCCAGGACTAGACCAAGCTCGGAGAGCGGGCTAATACAGCTCGCGCTCGCGCTAAATTGAGGAAAGAGACTTAAGTCCGTCAAGCTCGAGATTCCAAACTCGCTATAGTGCAGACCAAGATTGCCAATCTCGAGATTAATTGCAAAGATGGTTGATCGGACTAAAAGCTCGAGATCAAGGAAACTCGGGCTAGTGCAGCGCCGGCTTATGTGACATCCCTAGATGCAAAGTATTTGATGGTTCATGAAATACCTCCTTATATGCCAAAATGCCCTGAATTAATTCCAAATGGCAAACACTTCATGGAAATAAGTGTACAATTCATTAAATAGCTTGATATTTTGTCAAAAAGGCATCGCAATATGGCTATTGTTCCAATTTATTCGGATATCAGTCAAGTTATCAAAATCGTCTTCGAGGCGTATTTCCGTAACAAACACTGGGTATAACCCACAGGGCCATACAGAAACCCTGACCTGAAAATCCCCCATCCTCTCTTCCTTCCTCCCCCTCCCAAAATCCCAAGCTATATATTCCCATAATACATACTCCCTAATTCATTTTGAAACACTCATAATATTGAATGATTTGAGACACAATTTCCAGACAATTACTTTGACTTTTGCCCCCCCCCCCCTGAAATCTGGAATATAGGTGGGAAACTTGGGATAATGAGGACACAGCGTCTCTCACTTTCTCTCATCTTCCTGTAGACGCATATGATTCTATTTCCCTGGCGTTATTACGTATTTAAATTTTAGATCTGATGAGGCACACTCTCTCTTGTTCTGAGTGATGGGCTTTCACAGGAAGGGGGTTTGAAAAATTCTGAGAGATTTTCAGAGCACTTTTACAAAAGGATAATTTGATAAAGTGGCTTTACTTAGGAAATACTAGAGAAATAGAAAAGAAGATACTGAAAGTGACCCAACCACCCCCTCAGAAAAAGAAGAAAATTAATGTTATTTTATGCTCTACAGTTAATTTTTGTCAGGGAAAACATATATGAGGTATTATTTGTTTTGTTGCAAATTTGTTTTGTATCAAGTCTTTGATTTTCCCTTTGAGAGCGGGAGTAATAGATTAAGAATCATGTTTAAAGCTCCCTACTAAAGTTTTCATCCTTAAATATGAGCATTTTGTTCCAAATGTGTTTCATGATTCTAATCTTATAGCCAATTCAAGTTTAAAAAAAAAAACAAAGCTTACCTTCTTTTAAGTCAATTTCTCTTACACATTGATGGTTTCCTTGATACCTACTTCATTGTATGAGTTCATTCTCAGATAAATCCCCATAATAAAAACCTATGATTTAATCAATGTGCATTATTTGAATATGACAAAAAAATATATATGCAAGCTTCTAGACCTGCACTTTTTGCAGATTTTGTGAAGAAATTGTTACTTACGTGAGTAGTAAGCTTGGTTGTAGGTCTAGTTAAGTGTATTGCCTTTTCCAGAAGTCCCCAAGCGCAAGGAAATTTATGAAAATTGGGTCAGCACTTGATTATTTGCAAGAAACTATGATGAAATCCAGCACGGGTAATTAACGAGGCAGAGCAATTCTTACTCTATGTTGCTAAATTTAGCAGCTTCGCGGTCAAATTGCCCCATATTCACTGTCCATTTATTGGTCATTTCAAATTTGTTCTAGATTGTGAATTCTCAAATGTCTTCAGAAAAAATCTGCTCCAAAAAACGGAGAGAATTAAAACTTTTGAAATGAATTTATTCCCTTGAAGAGAAATATTAATATCTTGCCTCAGGTTATATATATTATAAAATACAACTATGGCATGTGTTAGCTGATGACATTAACAAAGCTTAAGTAAATGCAACTTCAAGATGAAAAGATTTTAAAAATATATATATCATATATGGAAGAATAGTTAAAACAGTACATCATTGAGAACACTCAAAGCTGAAAACATTACCCATCGGGCTTTGCGTTACAAGTGAAAGTTTTTAGAATTAAATCTAAAAGAAAGTAATCTTTCATAAGATTTGTTAGATACAGATCCATATTTGTTTTCATCATACAAATTTTCCTCATGCAGCTATTTTTGTGCTAACAGTTTATCTCTTAGCAGAAAGTTAAAATTATTCATTGAAAATAAATCTTGTTAAAGGTTTTGAATAAATTTATTGCATTATGATGATACAAAGAAATATTTACTTTCAAATTTTTTTGTATAAATCATTCCTTTTTTAAATCTCTTTTGTCAGGGAGATTAAAGCGAAATACAGATTTCTAAAGATTTAGCAGGTCTTCAGAATATAAAGTTGTCAGTGTGAATTACAAAATACCTGGAATGGATATTGTTGTTATTATTTCATTGTTCATCTACTTTTAGCTTTTAATACTTTGAAATCTAATTGCTCGGTGATTGTAACAAATAAAAAGATTTATGGCAGGTAGCAAATGGAAGGAACTGAGAAAGAAACATACAATTTTTATCTTTCTTCACAATCCATATTGTTGACATCTCCAGCAATATTTACTCAGAATTGTCTAAAAAGTAATTTAATGTTAGGAGCTTGATAAAGGAAAATAAACCCTTGATCATGAAATCACTGAGTAAAAAATTACATGCCTCACTTTAGAATTTGTACAATTCAAATGAACCTAGAATGCGCTCTCGGAAGTAGAGGGTGGGATATCAAAAATGAGATAATCCATTTACAAGTTTTTATTTCCACCATTAATGGACATCAGTGAATTGGCAACTTTGGCATAATCTGTGATGGCATCATAGAAAACGTTCTGTTTGTAATTATTTACTGATTTCTTTTTTATTTTTGTATACCCCTATGAACAATGAAATGACTGAAATGGTATGGAGTTCAATCTTTTGTCGGCAGTTACACATTCAGAGATGTCCACCATTCCAGAATATACATGAGGTCAATATTATAATGTGAATAACGTAACTGCTGAACAAATGTGAATAACGCAACAGTAGAACAAAAGTGAGAACCGAGATCACAAATATAAACACATTCTCAACCATTCACTGATAATGAAAGCCTGAATACTTGAATACTTGAACTTTATGATTATCCATAACATAACTATATAATACACTGCAATAATATTTTGAATTGACAGAACATTTCATCAGTAATGATGTAACATTAGAAAATAGCATAAGTATCAGAAAATAGGAAGCCCTGGATTCATTTAGAAATACACCTCTTGCATATTGTAAACAGGTGGCATCCCTCCACCATCCCGCCCAAAATGCTAATCGGAGTCATATTCAATGGAAGGTATCGAATCGAAGTGAAAATTCAATCAGTGTTGGGGATCATCAGTGAAGCAATTAATCCAGGCGTCTGCGTGTCGTTCATCTTAATAGAATCTCAAACTACCAAGACACCTCCATAGACGATGCTCTCCTATCACAAGTTTGCTCAATATTGAGATTTTTCACTGAAGCCCCCTCTTGACAATTAATCTTGAGATTCCAGAAACCTTGTCTACATCATCTAAAACATGACCGAATCCCTTTCCAAAGGAGACATTTCGGGAAGGTTGTTTTCAGATTTAAAGGCTTAGGAACCTATCCCAAATCATCCTAAGCAAAAATGCATCACATGGAAAAGATTTGGAATTGCAAGATACAACCAGCCCAGCAAGATAGCATGCTAATTTTGTCTGCTCTACATATAATCTTGTGGATTTTTTTATAAATTTGATTCAAATTAATCAAATATAACCGAAGCCATGCACTAGAAGCACTACAAGAAGATATGAGTTATAATAACATAAGCATATGATAGTGAAAAGGGAGTTTTCAAAGAACCATTATAGGTTGAGAAATAATAACTTGCTAGATTAGAAATAACGCACTAATTCCAAATCGAGGTATAGTGAAACTCCCATCATGCGACACTTCTGCTGTCAACCCATCTTTCCACTGGACTCTGACTATTTGAAAGCAACGCATCTGAACTGAGGAAAGTGAAATTCCATCATCTCTTCATCTAATATTCATGATTCTTCCATTAACAATCACACCTTAGATACGCTTATCAACAGAATATATATGCATAGGATTTAACTAGCCTTTTGGCAGCTTTTGCATCAGAAATTTTGCAATATGAATCCTTCCAAATACATGTTAAATAACATCAAAAGAGTAGTACAATAGAGCAATGAATTTCCTATAATATACACATAAATCGAGATTTACTTACCCTACAAAATAATTAATGTATTATCATAAACCATTACCATTAACCATATTAAGGTTTACAACTCCTTTAACCCCGTATAGGCTAAATCTTACAAGAAAAGAGATAGATCAGATTTTATTTCATAAATTTCTCAAATAATTTGTCAATAATAAGAATTGAGAAGGTTATCAATTTAAGATCAATGAATAATATCTTGATTCTATTGATATTGCTTATTTCCTCTTAAAATATGCACTCTGTCACATAGATTCACTCATGTGTTACAGCAAAACCATTACTGAAGTTTCCGCTACACCCCCGCAATTACTTGACCGTTGGTAATCTCAATCAGTGATATCCGGCAATCCAAATACCCTCCTAAATGGCAAGGATGTCTTTTGCATCTCGTCCGAACACCTCCTCTCATCTCCGCAAATCTTGAATCAATAACCCTTCCCTGCTTTATATGATCTCCCAATCAAGCACTCGTCCTAGAGTGAGCATTTATAATACTGTCCTGAAAGCCTGGAGCCTTATTCTGCTTTCTGGCAGAAAAGGGATGAGGATGCTGTCCTCTGCATCTCAATGCTTTCACTTTCTTATTCTATTTTGATATCAAACAACACTGGTGATGTATTTAGGTTGTATTTAAATGAACGGTTTAATGCCAATGATGCAAGATTTTGA
Source organism: Temnopleurus reevesii (assembly GCA_036244855.1). Classification (NCBI taxonomy): domain Eukaryota; kingdom Metazoa; phylum Echinodermata; class Echinoidea; order Temnopleuroida; family Temnopleuridae; genus Temnopleurus; species Temnopleurus reevesii. Next base: position 171,213 of record BQKZ01000250.1, read on the forward strand.
AGCAAGAATTTGAAATGAATTTTTGTAATGATCCCCAAACTATCAGTTATATTCATTTTCCACTACCAGATTGTCAAATGAAGGTGATAGATACAAATTTCATAACTTCTGTGAAAAAAATTGGAGATGGAAGTGTACTAACTGCCCTACAATAAGAATTATGATTTTCAATGTTGCTATTAAAGCGAATATATTCAATTGTGCTCAATAGAAAACTAACATCAAAAGAGTGCTCAATAGAGAATAGAATCAAATGATTTTTAAAATATTAGTTTGCTTGTCTTTGTGACTGGTTCAATGACTATTGTATCAAACCCTATTTCAAAACCTTTAAACAATTATTAATCCATCTGGTCCCAATACGCACATCAGTTGAGCCTGACGTTTGCATTTTGTGAAACTTAATACTCCAATCGATCTACATGTACCTACTTAATCAAATTTGATATTCGTAGGTGGTTAATAAACTTTTAACCCTTCAAATCTTGTCCCTAACGCATTGCTTAAGAAACACTCTTCCTGCCATACCCTCTAGTGTAATCTGGTTTTATATTGATGACGTAAAGGGAGTTTTGCTGGATTATTACTCAGGAAATTGATTACACCTCTCAAATCATATTAAAGTTGTTTGATATCAAAGTAAATCAAGATGTATTGCTCGAGATCCCTGGAGGGATGATGGATGTGGATAGAGGGGTTGGAAGGGGGAAGGGTTGAGTATAGTTTAGAGTCTACATTTGATGCATATGAAAATGTAACAGATGAGTCCAAGTTGTCTGTTTTTCTTTTTCTACTTTCAGCGGGGGATGGATTGGGCTATTGTTTGTCCACTAAGCTTCATGTACAGTTTCCAAGAAAAATTAAGGGTATAATGAGCCTGTGCTGTGAGAAACTACATCCAACTTTTTATAATGTAAATAATGAAGATGATGATGAATGAATGAAGATATGTGTCAATGGGAAGATATTATTTTTTATTAAAACAAAGGTTTAAGGTATCACTTGCGAACAATAATGATAAAAATAAATTGGGAAATTGGTTTTCTGTGGTACATGTAGCTCACTTAGTTTCTTAGGGGAAGGTGCAAAAGATAGAGAGAGAAGTGGGGGGGGGGGGGGCAAAAGTCAAAGTAATTGTCTGGAAATTGTGTCTCAAATCATTCAATATTATGAGTGTTTCAAAATGAATTAGGGAGTATGTATTATGGGAATATATAGCTTGGGATTTTGGGAGGGGGAGGAAGGAAGAGAGGATGGGGGATTTTCAGGTCAGGGTTTCTGTATGGCCCTGTGGGTTATACCCAGTGTTTGTTACGGAAATACGCCTCAAAGACGATTTTGATAACTTGACTGATATCCGAATAAATTGAGGGATGTGTTTAATAGGGAAAGCCCAGTGATGTCGGGGGAATAAAAATAGACAGAAATTGGAGGTCGCAGCAGGAATGTGCTTTAGAAAACTACCTTACAAGTCATTTCCAGAATTTAAGATCTTCAACTGAATCAATTGGTATTTTTCTTATATAAACAGGATCATAACTTATGTATACCGTATTACCTTGACCATAAGCACCGTGAAATTGAAGAGTTTCCATGCTTGTTGGATATGATTGACATAGCGCCCGCTCTCGGG
>BQKZ01000251.1:6956-25969 GCA_036244855.1 Temnopleurus reevesii
CATTTTGTATTCTCGACCTGGCATATTCAGAAATATTTTCATATGTTGCTCCGCCTGGTAATTATCATCTATTTGTAACAAATAAATCAAGTGATTGGATTCTGTAGAAGTGTACTATAAAATCGCTTTGAGATCTTGTTGATGTTATAATGTACCAGTCACAATGTATGAACCTTAGTTACGATTTTTTTTCTTCTATGTATTATAGGTGACCCTTTAAAAACGTGTTTTATTAATTCAGGGTTGGTGTGGTAGAACCATGTCCATGGGAAGTGGATTGTTATAAGTGATTATGCATTGTTGTGTCACTACATTTTGTTCTGTGCATACTCCATATTATTAAATATTTTATTCAATTTCATGAAGTAGTTCATGTTCTTACAAGCTCAATCTTATTTTGATACCAATTTTGTACTTGTTTTTTTTTTATAGATTTACTGAGGAATATAAGGACCCAAGTCCTTATCAAACTCATCAAGCCCTACACAAGAATTCATATTCCTTTCATTTCAAGAGTGAGTAGCCTTTTAATGATCCTGTTTATTTTCAATTGTTTCTAAGTCTGTAGTGAAGTCCATTTAATCTATTCCCCCTCTCTCTCTTTCTCTGTGCCCCCACTTCACTTTTCCCATTTTCCTCTTTCATTCCCTGTTTGTTTTTTTCTTTTTGTCTCTCAAACCTTTTATTTGATAGAACGTTTTACCATATTTATAAAAAATTACATGATTACACTCTTGTTATTTCAATGAATCATGTAAATCCAAGTTGGATCAATTGATTTCTGCAAACACTGTAGAGAGTGATATTTTATTTGTCTGTTTTTTGGTTCACTAAATGCTCCTTTTGATCTTTTATTTTATGCAAATGATGAAGAACAAGTTTGATCAATAAATCTTTTCATAAGTGGAATCATTGTTTTTTATAGTGTTTTACATAATTTGTTTATTTTGTTTTATTTTCACAGGAACTTAACATAGATGTAGCAGAAGTTGAGAGCATATTAGTTCAGTGTATATTAGATAAGTAAGTATTTTCATAAGCTTTCCATCTTTCCTTCTACAAGGCTGTCATTGTATTTACTGGTCTTTTTTCACAAATGTTTCAAAATTATGTAGTGTGAAGATTTTGAAATAATGGTATAGGTCTAATATACCAAGACTATACTAAAACATTGCTATCTTCTTTGTCAGAGATCTGTATCAAACCTATTGATTTATATATTGCAAAAACCAGGAAAGTGTTTCAATCAAGTTATGCAAGACTTTAAGAATGACTTTGGAAATGCCTGGTATCAGTTCTTGTGCTGAATACTCTGTAAGATTATCTGTCATTAAGCACAAGCACTAAAACCAGTCATTCTTAGTCTTTTTTTAACATGGTGAAACACTGTCCGGGTCGTAAATTTGACACTGAATCATATTGTTCATAACACACAAAAGTGTTATAGCAACAGTACCAAGGAATTAAATTGATTAGAATCTAACAATGAAATGTATTAAAATGTATTGATTTAAAAATTTGACATGTATGGAAAATAAACACCATTTGAATTAGTTTGATTCAGCATTTAGATTGATCTAACCCTTTTCTGGTGTTCACAATATGAAAAATGAGTTGGTGTTGATTTAACATACCATTTTTTTTGCAGTGTTAGATTCCAGTGTAGTTCATTTTGCTTAGATCTCATTCCCTCTCTCACATTCCACCCACAGTACAATATGCGGGAGGATAGACCAAGTCAACCAGCTTCTGGAACTCGATCAAAAATCAAAAGACACAGCACGCTACCATGCACTAGATAGATGGACGGTGCAACTAGCATCACTACAACAGTCAGTCGGCAACAAGATGGCTTGAACTCTGTCGGCAATCGTGTCCTTATGATTTATTATCGCGCTACAATTGTTTGTAGGGTCATCAGACATTATGCTTCACTAAGTGCATCTGCTAAAACTATTCATCGTGGAAGGATAAATCTGTATCATCTTATGTGGATTGTCATATTTGGAATGAATGGCCAGAGAATTAAGTCTTCAGGTTTCTATCGCATGACCTCCGACGCTAACAGTAATGTATTCCAATGTACTCAAGATCTTAAAAATGCGCACTTGTCTTGAAGACGATAGTACCCACCCCAACTGTGCAAAATAGTTGTAAGTACATCTGAGTTTATATGGAACTGTGCTCATTGGAACTTTCTCATGCAAGACTGATGGAGAATGCTGCAGACTGTGGTCCTAATTGAAAAGGCATTATTTTTAGTTACATCCATCTTTATGAACTAAATTTCATGGATTAACAAGTCTGTCTACAAGTACAGAAGAAGAACTAGCACAAGTGGTATACATTAATAAGAATGTTTGATCCAAAGTTTTAAGTAATCATACTGTTTTAAAAGTTGATATTTTCAGCTAAATTGGTCTTGGAATCCCTTTTGCTGTTCCTCCTTCCCTCTCTATCCCCATACGTTTTTTTTCTCCTTCCCTTCCTGATATTTGAGAGTTTTTCTTTTTGAGAATTTTCTTTTTATTATGGACAGTGCCTGCCTTGATTGTGATTAATCTATTTTCACCCTGTTAAGAGCTTTCACATGAACAATCAGGAATTTTACGAACTGTTATATTTGTTCAGAATATTTTCATGAAGACATAGCAGCCTTGACACAGTGAAAATTACATTACCATTTAAATGAATGAGAGTGAATGATAAAGTAATTGCTTCAATGTGCGTGTTGCTACAAGTTTTTCATGCAAATTATTCTTGAACATTCACTTATTCATAAAAATAACCAAAATGCTTCTGTTATAATCGTTCAAAGTTTGTATTATTTATTATTCTTTGTCTTGTCCTTGTGTTCTAGAATAGTGTTAATTTTAATCAAGATGTAATATTTATTGTTCAGGTTAATTGGAAAATATTGCATACAATGCTGTACTCTAGGGCAGGGCGCTACAAACTCACTTGCCCGCATGCTCAGGGCAACAAAATTAAGCTGTCGCGCAAGTAAATGAAATTGTCACTTGCCCAGTCGGGCAACTAACAATTTTATACTAGTTTTCCTCTATATGCAATTTTGCATTGGCCATCAATTTTGGGCAAGACAAACTCTTGTTTGGGCAAGTGATTGGAAAATTTGGTTGCCCAACTGGGCAACTGATGAAAACAATTCTTGTAGCACCCTGTGGGGTACCAAGTTGTGTTTTTTTTTTCATTCGTGGTACAATAGATTTCCAGAAAGGAAAATGGTGCATTTTTACAAATGACTCAATTGTCNAAGTTTAAATGGCAAAACATGCTTGTTTTCTGCTTCGAAATGTGAAATATGCACACACCACTTGTCCATGACAACTTACATATTGGAAGCTCAAAATGTTTGAAATGTTTTATCCTGGAATCCCAGAGATATTGGGTTTCACAATACATGTCTTTAATACATCAGTAGTTTATTTTTTGTGATGTCTGGTTCCCAATTTTTTTTCTTGCTTTCACTCTGAGTAGAGCATGAAATGAGTTTTTGTCTTCCTGTCACAACTTGATATGAAAGGGTATGGCCTTTTATTATCTAGATTGCAATTTTGAATTAAAAAGTGATAGGAATACAGTGCATGTGGCCTGAAGGTATATAAATTGTTAATCAGCTCAAAGAATAGTGATTATTTTGAGGGAAAAAGTATAATGTGATATTATGTTTATCATTGAGAAGCACTTGAAAACCCCTTATTTACTTTATTGTATTTAAATTAGAATTTTTTAACGAAAAAAACTATCCACAGTAAAAAGAATTTAACTGTCTTTTAATAAGGTTCCAATGTAAATGTCTATCAAATTATACCTAGGAAGTTCTGGCAACATTTTTAGGTAAAGATAGTTGAACTCAATATGCCGATCTACTGCATCAGATTGGGAATCGCAGTGCTTTGGTTAGGAATATTGTTCAATTGTATGTAAATAGTGTGACAAACTTATATTGTTCTTTTTGATACTTCATTATGTGTGTGATTAAATCACCAATGTTAAAATTCAATATTATGTAAGGAATTTAATGTTTAATCTTTGGAATTACAGGGCTGTCCAAATAAAAATTAAGTGTGACAGGCATGTAGATGACTTTAGATAATGGCCAGTTCAGGATAAGCTTTTTTTTCATTATTTTGTTTTGATTGGTCCCCATCAATCAAAACGGTTTCTGTTTACAGGGAACAAAATCCTGTATGTGTGTGCTCTCAGTAGATGCGGGAAAATCTGATTAAACTGAAATTTTGAACAAAATCTGATAATCCATTTTCCAAGATTCACCGTTGTCCTCTGGAGGAGATCCTTGTACAGAATTTGTTATGTTTCACTGGACAAGTCCCCCTTCTCTTTATATATAAAGTGTAAAATAGGGATTAATATCAAATTCAGCTAAATGGTTAACCATTATTCTTCCAGGAATACTTAAAGAATTAACAAGGACATGATTGATATTACCATGAAAAAAAACCTCTATGGTCGCTTTCCTGTAAAAAAAGAAAATGGTAGATTTTAGAACATTTTGGAAAGATATGACAGATTATGAAAGTCCGAATGTTCATTTCTTATGAAGAAACTCAGAAGATTTTGTCTAATTTTCACAGTTTAATCATCTTTTTTCCAGCATCTTCTGAGAGCGAGCACATATATTCTAGGGTTTCTTCTCCCTTCAAATCACTAAATTCCTCTTGCAGTGCAGTAATGATTTTCTATCATTTTCCTTTAATGTCATGTCTGCTCAACTAAGCACATTTTCATGGTCACCCATTGTGTGAAATTGCTTTTAAAGTCAATAGCATGTCACTCTCTTTATTCATTTTTCTGAATTATCTCCCAAAAGTAAATGTTTACTATGCAGGCTATGAACTGTTATGATTTTAGACTCATTGGCAGTGTAGTAAATTGAATTCCTCAGTCACTACTTACAATTATAAAATGTATGTTTTTGTTCCTGATATTCATCCCAAACTTCTGTAAGCAAATACATGTAAACACTGTTTTAGAATCATTTGCAAACTCCATTACATAGAATAATAAAAGGATCAATTGTAGTTAACTTGCCATGACAATTTTCTTGTTTATGTAAATTGAGAAAAAAGAGAGATCCAGAATATCTATAACTCATTTTTGCTGATTTGAAAACCATGAGCAATTTTTTTCCTGGTTTGTATAATTGAAACATGTTTAATGCTCAATCCTTAAGTTATTTTTGTACTATTAGGAGAGTCCCAACATTTATAGATAAGGTTATTGGAATACTTAACTTTTTATAGGAATTTTAAAGAAATATTGTCCTAGAAATTGATGAGTCATTTAAAATGTCTACTGCTGCTCAAATATGTTTATCATATAGAAAGTCAAATTTTTTCTTCTCCAATTGGGATATCATTCAGTTTTGAAAGTTTTGAAATCTGCTTCTGGAAGCAGTCGGACTCTCAAAACCAAGCTTTCCTCATATTGTTATGTGCCCTCTTTTGTTTAGAGTAGTATGATTCTCAGAAGTAGAGTCTGCATTCATTTGACCTAAAAGAAATGTTCATGAATAATCCTTATTTTCTATGTATATCGGGTATATTTTATTTACAAGTTCAACTCTCTTTTTCCCCAAATGTTTTGATCAAGTAAGAGATAACTGTGCTTACTAACTCTGAATGGTATCTTTTTGTCATCCAGGAAATCCCGAAAATTAGGCCAAAATAAATTGCTTTTGAGAAGTGAGAAATGGGGTAATTTGATATACATGTTGAGGGTTGGTGTGTAGAGGTGGATACATCAGCTATACATGGCATAATGCTATGGAGAAATAAAGATTAATCTCTTATAAATGCCAATTCATTTCATACTTTGTGCTTTTATCTGTTTTGATGTATTTGATTGATTTTCAATTTAGATATGTGAAATGCATTGTGGATGGAGGGATAGAGAAACAGATTGATGGATAGATTAATGGATTGATGGGTAGATGGAATGGAGGATGGACAAGTGATTTCATAGATAGTGGAGTGGATGATTATCAAGGGGATAATCAGAAAGATAAATGGATGGTTTGATAGATGAAATGATAGATAAGATTTTGATAAGATGGAATTAGGGATGAATGAATTGGGGGGTTAATAGATGGCTGGAATGTTTGATTGTTGGCCTTAAAATGATGGATGAATAGATGTGGGGAATAATTTATATCGAATTTTCAATAGGTGAAGATGAGGGAATAATGTGATTTGATTGTTGGGATGGGGGAGTGATAGGCAGACGTGATGGAGGGATTTGTAGATGAATATATGAGGGGTTTGTAAATGGGGCGATGGCTTAGTTGTTTGATAGATGGAAGTGATATATTAGTGATTGAATAGATGCAGGGGTAAATATATTGCTGAAATGTTAGATCGAGGCTGTGTCAGATTGTTGATCTAATAAATAAATGATGCATATATCCATGTTATAGAGGATTTAATTGTAGTTACTAGGAAGGTGGATCGGAAGAAGGCTGTCTCCGTTGATGATTGAACAGATTATTTTTCCTTTCCACATATATATCACAATTCACAATAATACAATTAACCACTATTAGATTTCATGTTTGATGAAATGACAAAAACAAAATTGAGGGACAGGAAGAAATAGATAAATAATTCTATTTGTGGAGGTTTTGAGGTTTTCCTGATGATGGTTAGAAGATGGGGACTTAATTGATGAATGGGCAAATATAATTATATGATTAGATTCATATTTGGGCAGATGAACAACTAGAGGAGGGATTGATCGGTAGATAGTATGATGAATGAATGAATGAAAGGAAAAACATTTTGATTGTTGAATGGAAAGGTACATTGCTTCTGAGTCCCATCGATAAGTGTGATAATTGATTGACTGACTGATTAATTGATTGTTTCTTTCTTTCTTCCTTTTATTATTACTGTGTTTGTTCAATCAATTGATTGATTGCTTTGCATGATTTTTTTAATTCATTTATTCATAATTTACTTGGCTTTTTTTTTAAAGTTTGTTAATTGATTTGTTTGTTTGCTGGATTACTTGATTTATTGATTAATCGATCAAATTGTTGATTAATTGATTGCTTATTACATGGATATATACATGTATATCCATGCTTATTAGTAGGTTCAATTCAATTCAATTAAACTTTATTCAACCATATTAAAAAAAAAAATAACATCATATACAAAGGTACAAGTAATATAAAATGGTTGGGACCCTAAAGAAGCAGCGTTTTGCTTATAATACAGGGCCCCTTGAACGAAAACATACAAGTATATATAACTTACTAAAACATTNTTTCTTATTTTAGGCCAACAGTTTCATTTCTCTGAATGTAAAGTTTTCACTCTCAACTGTATACTTGTATGATAGAAACGGCAAGCTATTGTCCTTTATTAATAACTCATCATCAAAATCTTGAGCGTTTCGGTAACATTCCTCACGCATCCCTTCCCCCTCCTCCCCTTCCGAACTGCAATGTCACACCGCCACTTCTTCTCTTTCTCCCTTCAAGCCCGCCGTTTAACCATAGAGATGGCATTTGTTTTCCCGCCTTTTCACGATCCCAGTGTTTACATTCCTATCGGCTTTTGTTGAAGCAGACGACATTCTCATCAGAATGTTGAGAAAGGTGAACCTGAAGAGCCAATCTTGGCGGGAAAGCCAGCACGTCTCGTCTGCTAGACCTTTACATTGTGGTGTGGGGGTAGTTGTGTGCAAACTGTGACACCCGTACCCGGCACAATCTTGCTCCTGGCAAGAAGGGCGAATTCAATTTGAAACGGATTGAATTTATGTAATTTTTTCTGCCACATTCACATCTATCACAAATTTATAATTTGTTACAAAAAAGGTTACGTTGAAACCACGGGAGCTTGCGCTAATATTCCAACCCTCTGTTGTACTATAATAAGAGGGAAAGAAAAACAAGCAATAATTGAAATGTATTCCGACATGGAAATGCTCAAGTCAATGCATTATTTTCAAAAAATTGAATGAACGGAAGTATTTGGTAAATGTTGATTTATTCATCTTATTTATCCAGGGAACGCGGAACCTTTCTGCGTGCGTTGGGCGATGTAACAGCCGTATATTCTTATTATAATAGGGTAGCCATTAATAAAGAAAACTTGTTCCTTGACGGTAACACATTACAATGAAGAGGGATAGGCTATATCAATTGTTCCCAGTAAAGCAATTTTTTCCATGTAAATGATATTTTAAATAATAAGTTGGATAAATTTATGCACTGGGCAAGTAAAAACACTGTATATTTGTTTCTGTCATGTACAGGTATTTCTCGCAAATTGACCTATGAACCACTCCTAAAATATTTCCATATTCTTTGCAAAATCACAAAAAGTGTTCTCTTCTCTAATTTTTTTAGCCTTGAATGGGCAGTTACATGTTTAATTTCATTGAGTTTGCTTGTCCTTGAATGTTATAGTTCAGTGGCCAACTATAGTCATTCCGGGGCCTGTAACATAGTTACAAGACATACGATCAAGTGAAAATTAAATGTATATCTATGATAAATACCTGATTAATATTGATCGTAGTTTTATTGCATTTTTTATGTTACATGCCCCTGGTGCAATAGGATTCCGACCGGTGGTAATTATTGTTTTAAAATCAAATTAGTCCGCGAAATTCTTTAGTTATTTCTATTTAGTATTAGGGAGCAATTTATCAAATAAGTGCAACGAAAATGAAAAACCCTGACTTTTTGTAGAGCAGGGAAACCTGAACGGACCCATAATCCAACACTGCATAAGTCTGTCTGATCCTGTGCCTGATTATGCAGCAATGGTTCAGTGAAAGTTAAGTGGGTGTGTCCCCCAGAGAGCAGGGTGTACTTGTAAGTCTCGATGTCCTACATACCTTACCAATATCCCCTGAGTCATGTACTCTAGTCAGATCAAGTATACTCTACTAGGTATGCCATGCTTTAGGTGGATTTCCCTGGGAGAGCGAATGGTGTAGCTTTGGAGGAGAATATTCGAGTACAAACTTGTATACACTTTTCCTTAATACATGTGCAATACTGGTTTGTTTTGGTCGGGACGTGACTTCGAGTAAAATGTTTTGAATACCTTTTTGAATGAATTTATTTACTTGCTTGTGCACAGAATTAAATTACTTGAAATCAAATAGTGTCCGTTTCTTGTTCCTTTAATTTCATTCATTCCCGGGGTTCTGAGAGTGATGTTGTAAAGAGTTATACGATTTCTTTTAACAAAATAAATGGGCATTTGCATCAACATTGACTGCCGATGTTTTTAAATGATAATGAATTTTGAATTTAGAAGTAAAGGTTTTAATCTTTCAATTCTGAATATTTACGCTGACCAACGATTACTTTAATGTGATTATGACGTCACAATCGGGCCGCTAGTGCGCACAAACTTTCATCCAATAAGCGTGCGGTATCCAGCCGATTTCGAAGTTTTGTGACGTAACAATGCTTAAAGCGCAGTTTGTTTATTTAAAAAAGTATGAACGTACATGGATAAAAGTTCATTCTTTACTGAATTCACTTTGCATTCGGTTGATCCTGCATCTTGCTTGCTTTATCATGTCAACTCGAGTTACGAGAAAGCTTCGTTTCTTTGGTCGATTGAGACAAACATTGACCAAAGGTTTAAAAAAGTTATGTTGCTGTCTTCAAGGTAGGAATTTCATTCTTTAGACACGTTTTTTTATGATGCAAGAGGAAACAAATCATTCTAAGATTGAAAATTTCGCATTATGATTTGCTTTTCCAAACATTATCTTAGGTTCAGATTGATAAGTTCACGTTGATAAAGTTGACTTATTCTAAAACTACCATTGGCAAAATGGGAACTGTAATCAAAATATCTTCTCAACAGATTGGAAATATGTGGCATTGCGCAAACAAAATTTTATTATTTTTAAAATTTTAGTCAAACCTAGGAGATACAAGGCTTCTTTTGGCAAAGAACCTCCCCCTACTTTAATCAAGAACATTAGGCATAATGAAAGAAAGAAAAGAAAGTAATATTACCGTATTAAAGAAAAGAATACACGTTTCAGCTGTCGTGTTGTAATATCACTGAAATTTGTTTTGGGGATATCACAATTTTAGCAAATAAATCTACATGCATTTGCTGACTAAAAATTCGTCTTTTGCCATGCTTGTTGCAGGTTCTCCTGAAGATTGCCATCGTGAAAATGAGATAAAAGTGGTCAATATGACAGAGGTAAGATAATTTGGCTTGATTATGAAATAAGGGTAACATATATATCTTTTATGCCTAGTTCCTCTTTTTTTAAATTCGAATATCAATGAAATTTTATGCACAAAGTTTTGTATATATAGGAACAAGATAAATATATGAATCAGATCATGGACACATGAATAAATCTTTAAAACATGTTTTTAAACGCAAGTTTGTTTTTTTTTTTTTTCAGATTCAGATATTTTTTATTTTTCACTCAAACAATTACAATTTAACATAAACTTGCATGGATATAAACGAAAAAAATATAAGTTGTAAGACAAAATAACAAATGTTAAACATTATCACATATGGTACAAATATATAAACTCGTTACATTTGAAATTATATTGAGGAAAAACAGAGGTATCCAAAGAAAATCATAGCTTGTTTGGATATGGATACCTCAAAGAAACATTAAACTTAAATATATTCTTATTTCTTTCATTTTATATAGTACAAAAATAAAATATCATGTTTATCTCATGTCTAATTGTGGGGAAAGAGTGAGGAGAAGAAGAAGAGAGAGAGTGAGAGAGAGAGAGAGGGGGGGGATACAGAATACATGTGCAAAAGAGAGAAGGAAGTTGATGATGTGGCTCTGATTCAATAGAAAANAAAGCGCAGTTTGTTTATTTAAAAAAGTATGAACGTACATGGATAAAAGTTCATTCTTTACTGAATTCACTTTGCATTCGGTTGATCCTGCATCTTGCTTGCTTTATCATGTCAACTCGAGTTACGAGAAAGCTTCGATTCTTTGGTCGATTGAGACAAACATTGACCAAAGGTTTCCAAAAGTTATGTTGTTGTCTTCAAGGTAGGAATTTAGCTCTTTTAGACGCAAATAAATAATCCTCGGAATTTAAAGTTAACTTTTACATCATGGCATGATTTGCTTTTCCAAACGTTATCTTGAGTTCATATTCACAAGTTCTCATTACCGAAATTATGTTAAAGAACTAATGGGTGCTGTAATTTATACATCTTTTAAATTAAATATTTGGAGATATTTCGTAACACAAATTTAAGAATTCGTTTTAGTCAAACCCAGAGGCTTCGATTTTTTTTATTTAGCATACAACTCAAATCAATTTTAAAAGAACAACACGCAGTATGTGCATGAAAGAAAATTAGATTCTCCTATAAGAATGTTGCTTTTAAGAGATGGATTGATGTTTTTTTGTAAATCAATAAAGAGAAAGTAACTTCAAGAATACATGTTTCAGCTGTCATATTATAAAATCATTGAAATATGTTTCCAAGGAATCCTCAATTTTAGTAAATGAGTCTTTATGCATTTACTGTCGGGATTAAAAATTCATGCTTGGTCATCAAAATAAAATCGTTTCTCTATCGTTGCAGGTTCTCCTGACGATTGCCATCGTGAGAATGAGGTGACAGTGGCCAGTTTGTCAGAGGTAAGATGATTTTGCTTAATTGTACTTGTAGAATGGAAGTATCTGCTAGGCCTAGGCCTAAGGCACAGATCTCTTTTTTTTTTCTAAATTCCATATCCCTGTGAAACTTTACGCATAAGCTTTCATATAAGAACAAGCTGAATATATGAACCAGATCATGGCACATACATTATATTAAAAAAAAATCATGCGTAAGTTGATGATATAGATGTGTATTATAAACAAATTGATCAGAATATTGTGATTATTTTCATTGCAGTTCCACCTTCAAAGCCAAGAAAGCCCAGTCGATGCCGCTTTCAACAAATCCACCTTGGAACAAACGGCACGTCTCTCTATTGTCTTCAACAACTGCGCATGCACTGACGAGAGGTGTGATGTGGAGAGCTACGTACAATGTTCCTCACAGTCAGACTCATTTACTGACAATGAAGAAGGTGATGACTTCGAGAGCTCAAGCTGGGCTTCGTGCACGATCTCATGTATCAGTAACTGGGATTCCGACGATGATTTTGACGATGACAGCTTCGTTCGACATCGTTTCCGTGAAAGCATGAGTACCCTTGACGTGTCATCGTTATCACTCTCATCTACCGAGATCGAAAATGGTGTCGTAAATGACAATCCAACCATTGCTCTAATCATTCTTGCGGAGATAGTGAAAGATGTGGTTTATGCCATGTATTGAGCAATAAATGAAGCATCAAAATGATGTTCGTCAGACGCCCTATTATGTCTTTACTGCGATCCGTTCTTTTACTAGATTCCTTTATTGTGAGTGTGACGGTTGTTTAGGGTAGAGACTTGAGTTTCAGATCTATTATCTTTGAGACGAAGAAATTTAAAACATCCCCCCCCCCCCAAAAAAAGGAATAGTTTGCATCTGAATCTGAATTTGCTGAATCCTAATTAGATTTTCCGAGTGAGACATGAAACAAAAAACGTTTCTGTAGCGAAATACCGAAATTTATTAGGGAAAAAGTCCTCTCCTCCTTCTTTTTTGGTTATTCATTTTCCTTTCGTTGCTTTTCTATTCTTTTCCTTTCTTTTTCTTTCGGGAAATTCACTCCCTCTCTTTGCCCATTGATCCTAACTTTGAAGTATAAAATACCTTCTGCTTAATATAGCTACCAAATTGTTTTTCCTCAGATTAAATAGAGCGTCGAATTTTGCGTGGCAACTCTCAGAAGCTCTCTGAAAATATTTCTTTCTTGCCATCATAATTATCTGGAGGTGTTGAAATATGGAGATCGGGTGGCGTTTTAATCACAACACGTCCTGGGAATGGTAAACAAAAAAGAAAGCTCGGGTTTCTAATGAGTGTCGCCGGGATATTAAATAGACACGCACTGACGCACGCCATTGAAATGAGAATGTTATGATTCCATGACTTTAGCTGTATTCCTTTTAGAGAGAAGTGCTTGAACTAGCCTGCCTAAAAACATTAAGGTTGGATATATTACAATATCTTTCATCAACTATGGAGCGGATGGCCTGGTACAAATTGTCAGTTTTGGGTTTTTTTTCTCGAACAGGCATATTAATGGAAGGCCGCTACCTTAACTTCTTATACAAAAAGAAGCTCTACAAGTAAAATGTATTACCACTGAAATTTGTGCTCGATTCAATAGCACTTTTTGAAAAGGATTTTGGTGCTTTTTTTAGATGATTTCAGGCAACGGCTCCTTGTTTGTTAAAGAAAAAATGCTTCAAAACAGTCGAAGAAGGAGATGGGTTGAAAAAAAAGAAGTTCAAATTCGGTTATTGTTATTATCGATAGACGCGACGGAACATTTTGCATCAAAAGACAACTTAAGCGTCGTGACCAATATGGTCCTGGATTGCGTCTTATAGATCAGGTTCAAATCCACATTTCAAGACATGAACTTGATTCAACAAGTAATTCATCTACATTGTGATGTATTAAACCAAGTTGCGAATGTGTATAACATACCCAACAGGAAGATATTCATTGAATACTTTAAGAACGGAAGACTTGTGCTAACTCCACAATGCCGCCCGGGCAAAGTTCGCCCGGGCAAAGTTTGGGCGTTATTGCAACTATACTTGAAAATGTATGGAGTGCGAATAAGAGCTCAGTCAATTCGGATCTAAATTCCTAAAGTTATGTTTATCGTTTTGCTGAGATTCGAAAAAGTAATTTTGATTTTCAGACAAGTTTTCTTTTCTCAATTCATTACCAGCGTCTTTCCCCACAGGCTTGCACGATGTCAATAAACCATCGCTTCATATATCATGAGCAAATATTACATGCATTTCTCAATCATTCTGTTCAATCCAAGCACAACCATGGCAATGTTCCTCGGAATTAAATATTTCGACCACATGTTTGCTTCTACAAAAACCAAATGTTTGATTTGTTTCTCACCACATTTATTTAAAACTGAACCTGAAAAGACTCTGCTCAAACGGGTATGATACGCGATCTTCAGTAGATGTTAGCCTCGTCTATAGCTGTGAGAAGAGGCGAGGAGAAATAAACGTAGGGGAACCTGTCTTTCGTTTGATTGGCAAAGACGGATTGATGTTAAACATTGACACACTCCTCTTGTGTGGATAGGAGGGTAAAGGAGAGGGTAAAAGAGGGGGGTAAAATACACGAGAGAGATCAAAGGAGAGAGAGAGAGAGAGAGAGAGAGAGATAAAGAGGAGAAAATGAGAGTGAAAAAGAGGATAACGAAAACGATGATTGTAATGATGATAATGATGATGATGATGATGATGATGATGACAGTGGTAGTGGTAGAGGTGGTGGTAGTGGTATTGGTAGTGGTGGTGGTGGTGGTGGAAGCGATAATGATATTTTCGATGACGAGGGTAAAGAAAGAGAGGATGAAGAGGGAAGGAGAAGGAGGATAGAAAAAGATAAATCAGACAATGACAAAAATAAAGCGCCCGACTTTGCCTGATGAATTTAAATTATTTATGCGGCGTTTGATTCTCAGCCTCCGATTTTTTGTTATATCCTTTAAAAAATATTGGTCCACTTTCTTTTGACAGAAAAAATAAGTTGAAATATAAATCTATACATATGATATAGTTTGCATACATTCATCATATGCATACTGTATTTATACACAAGATTGTTCATGATTCGTTTTCTTCTCTCTGTATATCTGTATTATGATTACGGATTCATTTGTGTTCAGTACACGATACTCCAATCATAACCATGCGTACATGGCAATGCAATTAGATGCCCTTTAGAGATTATCTTTGTTTGCATTTCAATTATGGTGCCCGTTCATGCGTTAGTATTTTGATTGCTTATTGGACGTAAAAATGTGATCCACTTCTTCAAAATCAGCCCGAACTTTGGCAAAAAATTTTCCCGTATGATTTTAAAACTATATTAAGTCACTGAATTTGAAGAAAAACATCACCTACTAAGGCGCAATTTTGATATTTCCCTAGGACATGTTTTCCGTCCATTTAATTGCAATTTCGAAGTTATAAAGAATACTAATCGTAGATTGATCCGTATAGAAAAATGACGCAAACGGAAGTTTTCAAAAGCGACCTCTTTCGTATTTTAAGTTTGCTCATTATGTGTTTGAAGAATACATGAAAAAATGCCACTCCGATTTAAGTTTCATTTTTTCTGAATACGCACATATTCTCTCTTTCTCGATCTCTCTCTTGATGTGTGTGTGTGTGTGTGTGTGTGTGTGTGTGTGTGTGTGTGTGTGTGTGTGTGTGTATGTGTCTGGGAGGGGGAAGGCAACAATTAATAACCCCATCTGGCTCTCAGATGTAAAAAATCGGCACCAAATTTGAGGTAGAAACAGTGCCTATCACTCCATCTCCACTGAAATGAGAACATTTTTATGCCAATTGCTGAAATGAAATGTAAAATTTATGTTCAAACTGGTCAGAGAATATTTACAACTCGTCATTCCAGAAAGCCATAATTCCAAAGAGTTGATATTCCGATGAATCGGTTTTCTGAAGGGTCAATAGCCCAAAATCGAAAAGGCGTTCCGCATTCCGAAGGTTAATTATTAAAAAAAAAATTGGGGGTCGATAGTCCGAAATAAAAAAGGTTTTGTTATTCCGACGGTTTGCATAAAGCTCGTGACTAAAAAAAGACAAAAGGCTCATTATTCTGAAGGGTCTATCATCTGAAAATGAAATAGGGTTTATCATTCCAAAGGTTTGGTAGTCAATAACTGAAATTGCAAATGGTATAGTCCCCCTCTTTATTTTGTATTTATTTTATTGTTTATTTTTTTATTTACTTATTATTATTATTATAATTATTTTTTATTTTACTAGTGTCGGAAATTTCGTTATGCTTATGCTACAATTCGGTTGTGCCACCCTAGCCCCTCTTTATCTACCATGTTTTCGAAGTATATTCTTATCGGTCATTCCCATTGAAGCATCATTTGCTTCAAATGTTGCATTGCGTTTGGCATCTAGATACAAGCTTAACATGACAACCTTTCCGTGACATTTCAAGTGCCCGTTTCGTCAAGTCTTGAATCGAAGCCTGCACATGCCGCCGGAAATGACGGGGAAAGGTCGCATTGGTTTCTGTTCCATATATAACTGGACGAACCTTTGCCACAATTATCTTAGCAAGAAAATGAATGATTTCTTCTTCAAATATCGCTGCACTTTCTCGCCAAGTTTCCTTTGAAATTGACTCCCATCCCACCTCATCGAAACCTTGGCGGGTCTTTATTTGAAGGCACACTCTCGAGGTTATACGACCCTGTGTGCGTTTGCTATCAGGAGATTGTGGGGGATCGCATTTTTTTAGCGAGTCTATATGACGAAATATGGACTACCTTCGTTATGATGTTAGGTTTCATGGAGAATTTACTAAGCCCCGTAACATAAAGTTTTGCGATTAATCTATATTTGATTTAGCGATCAATTGCAAATTTTAGTGTATGATTTTCCATAGACTTGCAATTGAGTTATAAAGGAAAAATCTTGCATCTCAGTAATTAAAGTGTGCAGTGACGTCACATACATTTTTTATTATGAAATATGGTGGGAGAGAGAAAGAGAAAGCTTTGCAGTGGGTGGAGGGTACATAAAATATTCTATTTCAGCTTACTGAAAGGTTCTGATCTTCATCTCCAGCTATCTAATGTGAAAGAATATTGGCTTTTGATTTTAGTCTTATTAAAATCATAAAGTGAAGTCAGCACCGACATATGTAAACCAGAAAACGTTTCCACTAACCAGAGCAGGACATTTTTTAAAAGTAAATGTGTGATTTGACAACCATTTTGACCAGTATTTTTTTAAAGATGATATTTGTCCATGCATTACAGCAAAGTGTATGCCAAATGGACTGTAAGTATTACAGATTCACAGTAATCGATCACCTCAGAGTAAGCAGTTAAACATACTTTGCAACAACACATCAAATAATGGACAAATGAGATAATCTTCCTTAAATTTCAATTATTTATTCAGAGGAATCATCCTCGATATCTTCTCTTTTAATCTCAATAATATTCATAATCATAATTTGCACATTAAAATATCTTTTAAATATCTTACCCAGCCTTCACCGAAATATACACAACAGAGGATGTTAAATAGAACATAAATTATGTAATACAAGCACATTAGCATATACACTTGAGTTATTTGTTATTTTTGCACATGTCTGTGTTTTCAGATCCTGGGTCAGATGCTATAAACTATCCCATTACTTCCTTTAAGGATATCCAATGAAAATGTAAGTTCAAATATTTACAAACTCTCTCCATTAATTAAATTGAAAGTCAATCTAACGGATTACAGTCAGTTTCTAATTCACAATGGATTGAAATCTTTTTTCAAATAAGATCAAATTCTAAATTTTTAGATTGAAAGTTGCAATTTGATTTTGAATTGGTCCCTGATGAAAATATTTTGAGTTTGACTTTTCAATCCAAGGAACTCAAAGAGTATCTTGAAGGGGATGTCCATTAAATAATAGAGTAAGGGAAGTTTAATAGGTTTGAGCAACCTACCCATTTTCTAATCTCATTTTCTAATCCCATTTTCTAATCTCATCAATGAAAGAAATACAGAGAAAATTATTCTTGATAACTAATCCTTTTCTCATTTCTGATAGCTTAGGTGGTTCAACCACATCAAATCTTGTCAGATCAAAAAGGGCATAATAACCACTATATGTGACCCTTTCTGCAATGGGGCTGATACAATATAGCAACATATACCCAAACATGTAGGAAAGCTTATATACATATCAAGCATAATAGTATCTGGCAATGTATATTACGGTGCACACACACACTCACATCAGAGCAAGAGTAGATTTGGTGTTAATAAGAATGTCAATATGGATATATTTCTTTATCTATGATGATAGAAAGAGAGATATATAGATGGATTAAGAGAGTGAGAGAGAATGAGATAGAAAGAGAACAAGAAAGAAAAAGAGAGAAGGAAAGAGAAAGAGAAAGAGAGAGAAAGAGAGAGAGAGAGTGAGAGAGAGAGAGAGGGGGGGGATACAGAATACATGTGCAAAAGAGAGAAGGAAGTTGATGATGTGGCTCTGATTCAATAGAAAAAAGCAATACAAAACGGCAAATAGATATTGATAAATAAATAAGTAAATAAATGAATAAATAAATAAATAAAATGAATAAATGAATAAGTAGAAAAATAATCAATATATAGAAAAAGACAGTCATATATTGTTATAAGCGGATACTATTATCTGTCAAGTATTTATTAGAATATTGTGATTATTTTCATTACAGTTCCACGTTGAAAGCCCAAGAAGCGACGTCGATGTCGCTTTCGATAAACCCACCTTACAAACGGAACGTCTCTCTGGTGTCTTCAACAACTGCGCATGCACTGACGAGAGCTGTAACGTGAAGAGCAACGTTCAATATTCCTCACGATCAGACTCATTTACTGACAATGAAGAAGGTGATGACTTCGAGAGCTCAAGCTGGGCTTCGTGCACGATCTCATGTATCAGTAACTGGGATTCCGACGATGATTTTGACGATAACAGCTTCTTTCGACATCGCTTCCGTCAAAGCACGATTACTCTTGATGTGTCATCATTATCGCTCTCATCCAACGAGATCGAGAACGGTGTCATAAATGACAATCCAACCATTGCTCTAATCATTCTTGCGGAGTTAGTGAAAGACGTGGTTTATGCCATGTATTGAGCAATAAATGAAGCATCAAAATGATGTTCGTCAGACGCCCTATTATGTCTTTACTGCGGTCCGTTGTTTTACTAGATTCCTTTATTGTGAGTGTGACGGTTCTTTAGGGTAGAGACTTGAGTTTCAGATCTATTATCTTTGGGAAGAAAAAATTTAAAACA
>BQKZ01000251.1:32747-82737 GCA_036244855.1 Temnopleurus reevesii
TTGCACTCATCTTCGATTCGTGCAATATTGCCCTAACTCGTGCAATATTCCCTGGTATTCCATTTATTGCCATCCAATATTATATAATTATTCTGCATTCTAATAAATGTTGAACAAATACAAAGGGGCATACTGATCTCCTCTTCTTCTCTAACTCTTTTATTACAAAGTTTCCTTTCTTCAATGTAGCATAATATGGATGAAGAAGAGTTCAGCTCCGGATACAGGCAATCCACTTTCATTGCAGGTATTCTTCCACTGGTTATACACTAGCTACCGTAGTGTGCAACATTTCATCAATGCAACCATTATCTGTATCCTATTTCTCCAATACCTCACACAATGAGATGTTAGCTGAGGAAGATAATGATGCGGTCATCAGCGTCATGTCCAAGCTCCCACAATGCAATAGTGGACAGGACGACAACCCTCCAAAATCAAATTATGTCGACATCAGTCTCCTCCGCTGAAATAGCTCTGGTTGAAATATGATCGTCCAAATGCTTAAGTGTTGCCACTGTCCAGCAAAGAGGAGTAATTTAGGAGCAATAGAAGCAAGAGAAAATGTTTATAATTCTCGAGTAGGATTCGGAGGTGGAAAGCTTTTAGGTGCCAGCGTGGAACGAAAGTGGATATGACTCTTCCTGCTTGCTGTATGATGTGTTTACGATGAGGGTTAGTAGAATGTCTCTGACTTGGAGCAATATGTCCTCAACATTGTTGAATATTGAGCAACATGAAAGCTGAAGTTGTATTACATCTCTTATGTAATAAGTTTTAGTGATACTTAAAGCCAAAATATCTAATCTCAGGAGTTAATCAATACATTTATACATAATTTTGCCATTTTTGAAAAAAAAAACCTTTGCATGTGTAGACAGTGGTTGTTTAGGTGTTTCTTAATTTCTAATTATGGACCATATACATACATTTTACATGTATACTGAAAAGTTTAATATACATAGCACGAATGGACAAAGAAACAGAAGTTTATGGAAAGTCATGATAAATTGGAATATGAATATATCTTCATCACGCATCAATGCAACTGTTGATGAAGATTAAAAACAAAATATGACAAAAAATGCAACACATATTTGGCATAAATACAATGTGCTCAGTTCAACTATAAGGAACTGAAGTACACATAATTGGCATAAAATGGGTTAACCTAAACAAGAAAATGCGGCATTTCTGTATACACATGTGCACCATCATAGATAAGAGCTATCAAAACCCTTCTATGTGCAAGCAATATACATCTCTATAATCCATTTCATATAATCCAATATTTCTCCAAACTATTATCTCTCTATAAACGGTCCTCCATTTATCTCTGCATCACCAAGTTCATTTTCTTCATCGCTTGGGCTCCACATGATCAGCTATAGAGTGACTTTTTAGCAGTTGAAGAAATTTACATATTCACATCATTTTTCTTTTATAAATAAGAGGGGCGAAGGGGCATGTAGCGGGAGAGGGTCCAAGAAGGACATGATGCGTGTCATTGTATTGTACAGTTAGCCTGTACCTGGCAGCATGCACATCGATCAACCATGGGCCGAGGCGGGATGAGATCTAGCTCCTCGTCGTCTGGGACCTCGTCCAATCGGAAGCCGTCTTTCAAGAGCTGCTGTCGTAGGTCTTGCGTCGTCTGCAGGATTAAGGTGGAAAGAAACATAGTAAGCATGATAATTCAAAATAGAAGTTAAGGCTCAGTAATACATTTGCTCTTTTAGTCAATTCATTCCTAAAGTAGACGTACTGTGAGCAAAAATACATAGGGCATATGACTGGGTACTGCTAAAATGTATTTATATTGAGTGTTAACTAAACAAATTTAGTACTGGCCCAAATGGCTCCCCTGCATCTTATATTGGCTTCTTTCAAAAATGCACGAGTGGTTGGAATGCATTCTTCAAAATTCAATATTATTGTTTCTTATTATTTATACTCCATACTAATATTTTTAAGTGTAATCTCAATTTTCAGCTAAGTTGCATAATTTGCTTTAGCTCTACAAAGTAGAACTAATCATAACTCTAATGGGGTGTTGCTCAAAATCAACTGCAAATCAACGGCAACTTTGCAAATTGTAACGCGCATGAAACAATGATTTTGATTGGCGCATACCGATCAACTGCAACTTACGATCAATTGCAACCTTTGAGCAACACCCCCTAAGACCGGTATTTGATTTTATAATAAAATAGAATGGAGACTAGTATATCATCTTGACCTTTGGTGGATATTTTCATAATTTTTTAATAAAATTGTGATTACAATAACTTCCTTCTGAAATTTCTACCGAAATTGAATTTGTATTGTGACACATGGGTAGTGTACTGCCAGATTCAGTATTAAGACAAATCACAACTCTGAAAAGACAGACTAGTAAATATTTGAATAACAGCAGTAAATATTAAATGTCTATTTTCATAAAAATGGAATGATGAAGATGACACATACCTGTGATGGAGTTGATGATAATGCCACAATGTCAAATTCATCCTCACTGTAAAGATAAAAATGTAAAAGAAATAAAGAGGTATTGTATTTAATTCATTTTCAACGCAAACATATACGTTTTAATGAAAAAATAAAATTCATCTTTGATATGAGGAAAGAGTGAAGAGATAAACAATGCAATTAGTATTGAAAAATGATCTATCACTGGGTTAACTTTGTCATTATATTTTCAACAAACCTCATACAAGAACTAATACAAATCAAGTAGTTGCCATGAGATAAGGAATGAAACATTGGGAAATACATGAAGTTCAATCACTTCAATCTGTCTCACTTTCGGACAGATTTGACATTGAATAACTTTAAAAGAAGTTAACAACAAACAAAGACTTATAAATACCAAGAGCAGACCCATAAAACTCTTGGTACACTGTTTTTCTTAAAATATAGCAATCTGATACTACACAAAGAATATTTTTTTCTTTTCTCTTGCAGGCAACTCTGGAATTAACTCGATGTTAAATCTGTGACACGAAATGTCTGTTTAGTTACGTGATATAATCATTCCTGAAAGATAATACCTGGAGATGATATGGAGAGATGAATAGGAATTTTGTGATTGTTGTGATATAGTAGTCAAATGCAGTGTCAGACATACACCCTCAAATTGCAGGTTGCTCAAATTTCAACTCTATTGTCAAAATAGCACTTACTCAACATATTTTCCAGAAATACTGCAAGCTGATATCACCACTTGACAACCGATCAGTTCATAATTCTGTTTGAACTGTTAGTTGAATCTGTGACACCAGCATGTTGCAGAGATACTAACTGCTCCAGAACTCAACATATTTTCTAGAAATACTGCAAGCTGATATCACCACTTGACAACCGATCAGTTCATAATTCTGTTTGAACTGTTAGTTGAATCTGTGACACCAGCATGTTACAGACACGCTTCAGTATGTGCATTAGGTGTATGTAAATTCAAGGCTTTCATCACAAGTGAACAGCCCAGAATATGGCTATTGTTGCCATCTTTTCTCCCACAAACATACATTCTGTTCAGATGTTGCACTATTTCCAATTTAATTGTGACCTCATGCATTTTACGGAACAGTTGACATCTCTGTTGTTAGTGTTTGTTACAATCACACCGTAGAGTTCATGATCACACTATTCTCATGACTAATCTCTTGCTCACGTCTCATAAGTCATTGAATCTTGGATCTAATATCCTCAAATGAAATCAACCGAATTAATTTCTGTAATTGAATCACAAGTGACCTTGAACACCACAACCTTGTATGGTGTCATAATCAGGCAATATCTTTGCATTAAAAAGGTCATTTTCACTGGTACAACAGGATGCTTCAGACCCCTTCAAGATTTACCCAATACTGAGTAAACCTACTTTATCATAGTTAGTAAAGCAAGATGCTACGAACATAGAAGAAAATGCACTCTTATATAAAAACAATCCACTCCTGCTTGATCAGCAAGGCTTTAGTAATAGGAGTTTGAGAGAAAAATTAGGGACATAGGGGAAATTTGAAAGTCTGGATTGTGTATACACTGAAATTTTTGCATTGGCTTTATTTTTGCAAATTATGTGGTGCAGACCTTGCCAAAATGTTCACACTGCATGATGTATATTCAATTGTACACATTGTGGAATAAAAAAAAACACTTGCGAAATAATCATCCTTGTTCCAAAATGATGAAATACCCAAATGCTAAACTATTAGCTTATACAATAATTGCAGGCTATCTTTCCAAGAACAAATGGCCCTCTAAAATGATCATTTGTCAAAATGTCGCTGGATCTGTTCTTAGCATCCATTGAATATTAAAAAAACATATATTAGCCCTCTGGATCCACCCATAATGGTGCATCATAATTCATATATCAATGCAATACAGGAACCATGAAGCATTAATATAGAGCCCTTTTCATCCCAACACCAGATGGCTACCGTATTAAACTTGAGGCATGTAGGAGATTTGGCACCAAACCAGTTAATCTTGGATGAGGAATCAACTCTAACATTTACAACATTAAACCCTGAGGATTCCAAATCTTAAAACTCACTCCACTAATGTTGGATAAAGAGATTATGGTGAAACCATCTTCTCTGGAAGCTTTGAATAAGATATGAGATTTGGAAGAAATTATCAGCCAGAGGGAATACATTAAAAAGGTATCCAGTTTAAAGAGCGTAAGTTCCAGATGAACAGAACAATAATGCAAGATATATGAAGGGGGAGAGATGAACCAGACAATGAGAAAAGAATCAAATTAGGGATGTTGAAAAACTGACTGCCTATATGAATGATAAACAATAGCAGTTATGATGATGATGCTTTATTGTATTTCCCTTCAAATCTAGGTACATTATAATCTCAGGTAATTAAATAAAAAGTATAAAGATCGATGATAAATGCATTCCTGTAAAGTACCATTATTCTGAGACGGAAACTTATCTAATTTCTTATCAATATTCAAAATTAATTTTGATGACTTCTATGGGATTGTCTGTCTGTAAATGGTCAACAACTTCATGAAATCCAATGAGTCTATATCAGAATATTCCAAATACAATGGGCATAATCACAGCCCAGAATGGTTGAACAATATTTTACCAATAATCTATAACACTTTTTTTTTGTAAGTCAGCTTGCCAAGACGCCAATGGAAGCTCTCCAGCCAAATGTAATGTAAAATGAGATAAAATCAATCATGGAAAGAATCCTCAAAATAATCAGTGGAATTGTAAATCATATTTCATCCAGATTTCCACCATCCAATGATGTTGACGTCTCTAAATGTTTGGAGCACATTAATCCATTGCTCAGACAGAGGGGAAAAGTAGGCTTATCCATGGGAAATTACTGCCGAGGTAAGGATATATCCTAAGAGAGGTGTCACACCTAAAGACCCTGCCCCATATTTGCTATTGCCCCAGTCACATTGAAGCCCGGATGCAACACGATTCAACACAACTCTTTGTTCAGAGGAAGTTATCTGTGAATTAAAAAAGAGATGTGTTCAATCATGTAGCTTCCGGGTTTCTATGTGACTGAGGCTAACATTGAGATATGTTCACTACAGGTAGATATAGATAAAGTAAGGCAGTAAACATGTAACTATTCTTGTGTGACTGGGGCATTGAGTCTCCCATTTGTTAACCTATAAAAGCATGAGCATATCTGCTCCAGTACCTCAAAAAGGAAATCTTTGGATCTAAATTGTCTTTACCATGATCAGACAGGATTTATGATAAAAACTAAAATGCCATTTGTTCAAGTAATCTTACATTAACATGGGGAGAAAAAAAAAGAATACTATTGGATGCATATCAATGCTGCTGATGAAACATCAACACTGAAATTGTTAAATATGCTTGAAAACTACCTTCCTGTCATCCAGATTCTAAACTTAAACTTATTTCTTTTATTAGTTTTTGCTGCATTGTTTTATTTCCTCTTTTTTTCACCTGTCTATACTTCTACCCTTTTAACTGTTATGCTTTGTTTTTTCATTTTCTCATCATTTTTTTTAATCCTCTGATTAAATGAATATTTCATAACACATGAGATCATTACTGCCTAATTCTATCAATCACATCAAAGCTTCTCTCACTTTGGCTCTCCTATTCATGTAAAATTGCACTTTAATTTTAGACATTTAGCATTATGGATTACTCTAGACATTTGCTAACCTTATTCCCTAAATACATGCTTAGAAAGAGATTTGAACATAGATGAAAAGCTATGTCACTATCTCCTTACATAATATATCCATCATCCCTTTTACCATGGAATAGATATTAGCTGAACAAATCAAGTACAGTCAAGAAAATCATTGTATATATAAAGGGCGTTGTATAACATTATTTTGTTGAAAAATTATCGAATGCCAGATACTGAATTCTACCTGAATGTTTGATGATGTACATTAACTAAGCTGTGAAAATATTACGCCTAAATATCAATAATTAGTGCTAAAAAACTAAATTTCAAAATATGGCCTAAATAGGCACAATGTGCAGGAATAAAGTGTCCTTTTATCTGAATAAAATAACACAAATCAGACAGCTTGATTTGATATCATTTTTAATGATAAAATAATATTAATATGTGACAAGGTCTTTAAACAAATCACTGCATAGATTTGTAATCAATCAAGTTTACCCTGTCCTTTGATTATTCTGCAATATTCTATTTTCATGACAAAATCAAGGGAAGAAAATTCATATTAGACAAACATGTGTACAAGCACTTCTGTGCCATACCCTGAAATAAAGAAGGAATAATCCTGCCAAAATTGCAATATAGTGCCGAGTGTGAGAAGAGCACACAGTACAAGATTGGAGAGCAAATGGTAAGAAAAAAAGGGAAAAGCAAAATGACAAAACATAGACAAAGCATCAAAATGGAGAGAAAAACTGCGTGAAAAAAAAAGCTGAGAAATTTGAATGTTAGATTGGGAAGAAAGAGACAGAATGTGTGGAAATGGAAGTGGTGGGGGCTGAGAAACGAGATTGATTTCCTGGAGTAATTTGAAGTGCATTTAGGACCCTCTTTGAGTGTATGAGCAAACGCCTGCAGGATTTCAACGCTAAATGGAGTGCAAGATGGGGGCTACCATTTCAAAATCCAATTGAATTAGACCGAAAAGGCAGCCTGTTGTAACTCTGTATTCTGTTTCATGTTTGCAGAGGCATTACTTGACACATGCAAACTATGCAGCCTTGTCTTGGATACAGCACACTTCTTCAATTGAAATGTGAAGGAAACAGACTCTTCTCCATTGAAAAAAGACCAGAAACCAGCAAAAAGAGGTAATCTATCAAACTGAAAAGGAATTAAAAGTTTGAATCAGAATCGTCTAATACAGACCCCAATATAAATGTGTTCATCTTTAAGATAGTGAAATGTGTTCATTTTTAAGATAGTGAAATGTGTTCATCTTTAAGATAGTGAAATGATCCTATATCTAACATGTACTCAAATAAATAAAGAACTATATGACACACATAGAAATTGAATGAATTACTGACAGGAAGAAGATCAAAAGCTGACATTAAAATCCTTGATATCGGTAGTTAGAGCACAAGTATTTAATCTACAATATGAGTAATAAGTAAATTTACAAAATTGGATGTCCCAATAAACTCATAACATTGTATACAAGCACACATTCACAATTTCTTATCTCTCATTTACCCACTTCATTCTCATCAAATACCAAATTGGCAAACATAATCTGCACCACATTAAGTAAACTTTTTAAGTTCAAAATCATTACGGAAAGTTGAATACACTTCAATAGCTAAAGAAATGGACTCTAGAAACTCCTTTGGCTTGAGAAAGATTCTTTATATCAAGGTATATGTAATGTAGATTGACTGTGAAGGACAATCTTTGGTATTTTTCAAGCATATCTTTCCCATTGAATCAACAATCCTATGTCTAACATGACAGAACCCATCAACTATAGATTCTTCTTCGGTATTGGGTTAAACACAAAAGCAGGCCATACGACCATTTCCTAAGGCATACTTTGCTTGAAAAAAAAAGTGCTTTTCATCCTGATAGCATTGTATGACAATCTGTATAACTCTATATTTGTAAAGCAGCTCTGTAACTTGGCTCAAGCAGAACATATCAATTTGTAACAAAAACCAGATTAGAATGAATTGGAAATTTTTGTAACAAAGTCAAATGTCTACAAACTTGATAGAATATAACCTATCGCTCATAAACTAAAAATGCATAAGTGTGATGAAAAGTATCTTTCAATACGAACATAATATCACTTGAATCGAAAACATGTTTTGGGTCGATATAACAGATTTAGCATTTTATCTCATTTCTACACTGTAAGTCTTGAGAACAATGTGAAAATACTCTGTCTAATCTTAACATTTTTTTTTGTCACTCTACCAATACGATGCTAGATAATGATTACTTATTCATGCAGTGTCTATTACATGGTGCGGTCTCTACGGTAGGATCTAAGAAGGTCTTTGTAAGTTGAAGGGTATTGGTTGTTATGGTAGACTGCAAAGAAGCTTTATTTATCTCTTTGAAGTCACCGAGTTCTGTTGGAGACAGAGATAGGCAAAATCGGAGCTTTAAAAAAATATGTTGGGTTGGAGCATTCTTTTGAAAGATACGAAGGACAGAAACCCTTGGAAAGAACACTTCTCTTCCTGATGCATTTGGAAAGCTAAAAGAATCAATGAGAGTTATTTTACAAACAGAATACTGAGTGGTATTCTTGATAAGCTATTGAAATACCAGACTGGGAAACAGAGAAAAATCACTGAAAACTTGATCTACTAAAGATGTGAACTTGTTTTGAAATAATTTACAAATTCAACCTTGGACAGGGAATAGGTCTGCTGAGCATTGGAATTATATAGACCATGGGGACATGGATTCTGATTCCAAACAACCTTTTAGGTCCAAAATTGATACTGTCAAAAGGACAGTTGTAAATAGAACTCAGCACCATACAACACATCCTTACATACACAGGCTTTCCCTGCACAATGCACCTATTTCTTGTCATGGAAAAAATATCTCTTCAATGGTAACTTAATTTTACTGCTCATTTCAAATTTCTATTTTGCTTGTAATTCAGTTTTGTACATTTTGTTACTGTTTTAACACAATATTTACCATCCAATCATATTTCCTCCAAATATACTTGTATCCTATCTAGTAAAAGTGAGATCAGATGAAGGGGGTACACCATGGGAAACTCACTACAAATAGGCGGCATCGGATAAAAAGACAGTAATGTACAGTATCAGTGCGGTTAAAGCGAAACCGCCGTGTAAGCATAGTGAATGTTTACCCTCTCTACTCGAGCATAACCTTTTAAAACATGCCGCCAGAAATTTGGGCTGCCAAGCGAGATCTAGTGATTCAATCAAGGGTGTAACAGACATGCCCTGTGTACACAGGTGATATGAGACAAGGAGAGGGATAGGTATGTAAGGGATCATTCTCTTACAGCATGGTGTACATGCATATACCAGGATTGCCAACCACTATACAATAAGGGAAGGGCGACTTGAAAGTTGCAATTGATTGCAAACCAATGGTAAAAAGTTGCAAATTTACACATGCACTTTCCTTTGCATACAGACTGTGCTTCTAGCAAAACATGCATGAAGCATGAATTTGATAGTTGCATACTGCAGCTTGCAATCGATTGCAACTTTCTAGCAACACCTTGCATTTGAGGAAAAACAATGATTCTCCTGAAAATAAGATCTAATTACTTACTTCCTGAATGAATGATTGAGTGAAGAGTCTCATGATAGAATATTTGCTTAAACTGCAAGGCTATTCATATCAGACTTTGTGATCTAACAAATATTTTGTAATGGCTGGCATCTCTGCCTACACAGACCTCTAATCAATATGGATACTCAAAAAAGGGAAGAAAAGTAATTTCTAATGAAGTGTGCAGAACAACCATCTTCATGAGGAATGATAAGATTAAGTTAAAATAGTTCAACAAAATTTATGATTTTGGTATGATCAAAGAAATCCTATCCAATGCACTACCTCACTATGACTATGGTGTCCACAATAGGGTAAAAGTTGGCAGATGAGACATGTGACCTAACATTTAAAGCATGTTGACTAAAATCACATAGGATACAACACATGAAGTATTTCCACATAGTATAATGATTAACCAAATGATGCAATTTATCATGCTCACATGTAGCAGTTATTTCCTCCACTTCACAGCTCCATGTGTCCATCCATATGCCTACCGGTTCACCCACAGTTCAACTACCATTATACAATCAGTTATTGCTTAGAGATCGTAGCTTATATCTGCAAGTTACTACGAGTCAAACAAAAAAGTTTTTTCTTCCAATTTATATCTAAATACATTCCAATTAAAAATGGACAGCAAATTTTGTTTGTTAGGCAACTGTTAATATTGTTTGGTGAGAGAAAAGGCAGACAAAGGAGATAGATGGCCCCAAATTACATACCCTGCTAGAGTACATTGTAAAGTAAGGAGTTAACAGCATATCTGAGTGACATAATAGGATGACTTGGAACTAAAAATTTGCTTAAGTTTAGTAAGGAAATATCAGAGGGGTCTCAATGGAATGTTTTACTTTAAGACAAAAACCTCCTTTGTATCCACACCCCATTAAAAAAAAAAAACGGCCACCTTTTGGAGTCTTAAATTCCTTCTTTGTTAGATCCTGATAATTATACATCATAATTTATTCATAATATGATCTCTTGTATTCAAAATGATTTGTTTTACATTTACAGGTAAGGGGCAAACAAAAAATAAACACAGACATAGAAATCAGGGGGTTTGGACGATCAATAGACAATAACCCAGTTCAATACAACCAATAGACAAGTGCACCTGCACCTCAAATGCATCAATGGGAGAAAAGATGGGGTGAACGAAAGGAAGGACAAGGTTACGGAAAGGGGGCCAAAAGGAAGTAGAGAGACAGTGGAAGAAGTGGAAGGAGAGAGGGCTGTAAAAAGTGGAGAGAGAGATAGAAAGAGGGGGACAAAGATAAAGAGAAAGAGAAAGAGAAAGGATAAGAAAGAGAAAGAGAAAGAGAAAGAGAAAGAGAAGGAGAAAGAGAAAGAGAAAGTGGGCAGAGAGGGAAGAGAGGAGCAAATCTGAGTATCAGCTACTAATCAGCTTGTTCAACTTAACCAAATTTATTTGAAATAACTGGTTCTCTACAATCTTTGAATTAATATTCATGTTCGATGCACATGAATGCATAAACAAATTTAAAATAAATTTAGAAAATTGTCCTTTCCATTAAGCCATCTTCACAAAGTAGGGTAATTGAGAGATTTACTTCAACCAAACAAAATTGGACTACACCTGAATATAATAATTGGCTCAGGTATCCTCTTGAAGATTCAATTTGCAAGCCATGATCGAAAGTGACATGCTCTACATATCCTGCAGTATGAATGTATGCAGATGCAATCACAAGCACGATGATAATCGCTTTTCAGGTCAATTTGAGAGGTGTGAAGTTATTATTGGTTTAGAATATATTTATTCCCCCATTCAATCACCTTCCATTTGAGTTAAGTCCTATGCATGGCTGTAGGTGTTGTGCACGAGGGTATCACACAAGGAGTTAAGTAAATTTTCCTCAACCACTTGTAAAATCATGATACACATAACATATTTCTTTAATCGCAGCTTGTGTTAAATTTAGGAAAGCTATAAAGAAGATTGGGAAGAGTAAATAAAATACATAGGAAGAACAGAAAGAGAAAGAATACACAAAAAGAGCAGCAAAGGGGACAAAGAAAGTGGAGAGCAGAAAAGAAAAGGAAGAAGAACAAAGAAAATGTTCAATGTTGGGCAAAAACATACAGTACTACTTTATGAATAGGAAAACCAATAAAAATAAAGAATGGGGTGAGGGTGAATAAAGTATTACAAATTTTAATATGGGTATGTTCAGAATGCATTTCAAGTATCGCAAAAGCATCAAAATTTTGTTGTAGTACAGATTTTATTTTTAGTTATCCGTACCCAACCACAACTATATCTGCTTGAATCCCCCTAGACACAGCTATCAATCATAGTGCCAAAAATCTATAATGTCCAAACACAACATTGATGAAAGTACAATAAACACCGACCAAATGACAGGATTTGATGATATAACTTGCAATCATGGACCACTGCAAAAATACCTCAAAATGCATCTTTCATAAATATACCCTGACCACCCAAAATCTATAATGTCAAAACACAACATTGATGAAAGTACAATAAACACCGACCAAATGACAGGATTTGATGATATAACTTGCAATCATGGACGACTGCAAAAATACCTGAAAACACATCCTACATCGATACCCCCTGACCACTCAAAAATAGTGTGTTGACCTTAGCTGAATCAACCACTAGACAAACCTTTCATCATTTAGCATGCATGAGGAGTCTAGTCTGCATATCAGACATTCCATGTAAAGCGTCATGCAAGTCACATCAGAAAAGTGTGATATCAATAAAAATAGTGAACAATAATTTGTTTATAATAATATTGTAAAGCAAAATTGATCATAAATTAATTATTATTTAATCAATACTTCTTTATATAAAATCTACTAGAAATGACTCATGGAACATTTGCATTGAATAGCTGATATAGAGACCTGATGCAGACATCTTATTTTAACAATTGTGTTTAGAAAGAAGGATATATAGTGCAGCCATCAGCAGACTGCCAAATTTTCAACAACGCATGTACGAGGTGTGCTAAACATTGGTCAAATATGACCACTCCATCTTGGGAGTGAGAGGCACTAAATAAATGGCTCAGATTTGGTCTACATTTGCAGTCTATTCAGAAGCCTTGGATGAAGCACGCTCGTGATACCTTCATTAATGCTGCCAAAACCCAACAGTCTTCTCGAGATTGGGACCTTAATGACCATAATTTTAAGCTGTTAAGATGCTAATGTCCTGATTTCATCAAATCTTATGCAACAAAACCTAGACATATACAACAATGAGTTACCAGGGAGCTGTTTCACAAAGCCGTTCGTAGAGGTACACATAAATCTACATACGACTGGTAACAATTTCTAAGGTGCCAACACCGAGACGCTGTATATCATTAAGTGCAAAAAAAGATCACCAGTCAACTGTAGAGTCGTACGTACCATACAAACGGCTCTATGAAACACAACCCAGAATTCCTTTTTTTCTTTAAAG
Organism: Temnopleurus reevesii; assembly: GCA_036244855.1. NCBI lineage: Eukaryota > Metazoa > Echinodermata > Echinoidea > Temnopleuroida > Temnopleuridae > Temnopleurus > Temnopleurus reevesii. The sequence continues at coordinate 45,985 of BQKZ01000251.1, forward strand.
AATGATAAATGAACCTAGACTGTTTACAAATTTCAATTGATTCAGAAGAATCATTATGGAACACCTCATTTTCTCTAAAATAAATCAATTAAATCAAAGAACATTAGCAATGAATGGGCCAGTAATAACATTTACTCCTTCTATGTCTGCTTAGAGAAAGGGGATAACCCCTGCTCATTCTCTTCCAAACTTTCTCTTTATTGCTCACGTAGTGTATTCATATCTACCCCAGATGACTATTTCTGCAGTCAGTCTGCGTCTCTCCCTCGGTCATTCCTTCTCATGTATTTTGCTTCTTTTTTTCCTTGTGACTATGACTTTGGTTATGCACTACATATGATTATACATATCATTAATCCTTCGGATGCAACCATAGCCGTGCAAAGGGTTCAGTCTGTGACAACAGGCATCTACGAGAGCCCAGATTACACGGTGTTGCAAATGGCGTCTGCTCTTCACCTGCAAAATACAGGGTCTTATTTAGCATGTTAAAGAACAAAACTTACATTTTTAGAAGAATAACAACTTGCCTTTATTTGACACATTCACTGAAAAGCTATGAAATAAGCCTATAAGATATTACTACCTTTCAAAATAGATGATGATAGTAAGGTTCCAAATATTAGCAATGTATGAATGTCACAGGAAGGACAGCAGCAGACCAAAAAGGTTAAAATCAGCATGTCATTGGGATACCCACATTCTCCCTTCCCCCTTTTTCTCTCTCTTTTGCTTAGATGGACACTATCAGGGTTAATAGATTAACAATCTTCTCCCTCCTTATCTCTCTCTCTCTCTCTCTCTCTCTCTTTCCCTCCTCACTCATCCACCTCCTCCCTCCTCCCAATGTATCCCAATATATCCCAATGTATTCAATATTCCCTTTACAGGAGTACATGGACCAATATGTTAACTGGGGTGAGCCATGCAGCTCGGGTTTTTCTTTGCATATCAGATGTTCAGCAAACTAATTATTCGTCTGCGTTCACTACACCGGTACTAATGTATCTAAGTCTGCACCGCTGGCTATTCCTCGTAAGGGCAAAGCAGTACAACTACCAAAATTGAAGCTGACAACATGAAGCATTGGAAAAAGAAATTTAGCTTAAAATCTGTCGCTATGGTGATTGAAGGTATATGGAACATGGTCCAATTACAGGAGACATATCCCACGCTAATGTATCACTTGAGTCACATAAAATGTGAAAAAAACCTTGCCACGTTAAGAGTGAGGAAAGCTATATGTGCGCTAGTCACGTAACTACAGAAAGGTGCACTCAAACCACGCAGGCTGGCAATGTTAGGCGTTTTATACAATCATTTTCAGTGAAAATGCATATGTTGCATCCATCTATTTTATCAGTGTTATCTCCTGCTGTTTATTCAACATACAAACAAACACACAAAAATAATACACACGGGCAGACACAAGCGGACATACTGTTTCAATACTGTTTGGTGAGATCGGGTAATTTGTATTTTCTTTAATCTATACTTCAAACAGATATTCAAAACACGGAATAGATAGAGAGTATAGCGTGAACACACCTTTTTCAATCAAATGTAAATATTTGATGGCAATAAGAATTAATTATTCATTGATCAATCAACTTAATGCTGTGTGCATGTGTATGATATTGGTATGAATAGTACATGAAACAATGAACAATTGTGAATGTTGGTTTATAGCATAACAAGTGGATTATTTGAAGAATGAACCATTGATGAACTTCACAATATGACAAAGGGGTATAGTAAAATAAAATTACATTATTGTATTCAATGTTCTGACAATACAAAGCATAAGACAGCCTGTGAAAAACAGCTAATAGAAGTTGTCCTTTGTCCAAATATAATTTTTTGTTATTAATTAGAGAGTACAGGATTTAGAAAGTCATGGGTTCAAATCAAGACAACACTACTTAAAAAGGTGTTGAAAAGATGAGGGACGATGGCAGCTTGTTTATTAGCACCCATCAGCTAAAATAGAAACTGAAAACAACAGTTTCGGTTGGACGGGAGACGACAGAAAGTAAGACAAAAAGAGTGAAAGAGACAGAAAGAGAGATAGACAGATAGACAGAAACAATGGGGTTGGTGGGTCGTGGGGTGGGGGATATTAACATCTTCCTCTGATTACAATGTGAAGTATATCTCAGAACCCAGGAAGGTAATATCACTATTACTTGTGCAAAAAACATGAATCACTCATTCAAGTATCTCCAAATTTAGATCAGAAATCAAAACACTTAAACTATATTTGCAATCACCTTTAACAAAAGTATTTCATGTATGTCTTTGATATTCATGCTCCATTTCGTATTCTGGATATCTGTGTATGTCCTTAAGAATGATAACTGAAATGTCAGTGCGTAGGTTTGTAGCCATCACACCCCCTCTCATCTATCCATCTCCCTCTCTGCCTTCACCAATCTCACATAGCATATATGCATGGTAGTTGCAAACAATGACCCAGTTGCGATATTTATTTCAGCCACACCTTCCAGTGGGTGTAAGATTTTGAGCCCTTTGGAAAGTCTGTCAATGCACATTGTAATAGTCAATATTTTAGCATATATACATTTTAGCAAATTCACTGAATTTCAAACCTTTTCAAATGTAAGTGAGAGCTTTTACAGTAGCTAAACTGCTACAGTACAGACTCTAGACAGCACCTGATAGTTGTGCGCTAGACTCAGCACCAGACACACTTACTCCAACAATCACGGTACTAAATATCCTAAGTAGACATAAGGTCTGCTAGCTCAGACTACATATCTGGTAGGGTGATGGAAGAAGGGGACAAGGAGAAAACAATTACTTTACTGCCGCCTGTTTTCTCCGCTCCATATACATAATGTCCCCTCTTAGCCATCTGATCTCTAAGTAACCATTCCGCCACCTTAAAGGTAAATAAAAAGCTGGAATAGGAGACACTTTGGAGGTGCCAGCAGGCTGGAAGTCTTTTATTGGCTGTTTAAGCGGTCTGGTGGCGTGATAGCCACAGGCTGGAAGACACCTCTAACAGATTTACAAAGATGGGGTGGAAAAGGATGGGAAAGAGAGAGGGGGAAATATGTTATAATATTTATATAAAGCTCAAGATAATACAAGTGAGAGGAAGGAGGAGAGAGGCTACATACAAAGAGATAATGGAGGTCGTAGATGATGAAACAGGTGGAAAGTAGGGAGGAAAGAGAAAGAGAGAGTGCAATGGGAAGATGGTGGGAAGATTTTGACTGCATAAATTAGGATACACAATGAAGAAAGAGCAATGGGGAGGTGGGATGGTAGAATGATATATTAAGAAGGTGCATAGAGATAGGAGAGAGGGGTAAATGATGGTATGAAGTCGATTGCAAGAGAGTGGAGAGAATGAGAGGGGTCAAATAGGCCGGTTTACTAAAATATTCAAATTTATGTACGTTTGTTTCAGAAGACCTTAGTAACATGGTATTCCTAATTCAGCTTGTAACAATTTCACCACAGTAAGTGGATCCAGTTTGCATTCATTACTTATTGGTATGTCAGGCAAGACTAAGGCAAGCTTTCAGGCAAGCTTTCAGGTAGTCAAGACCAACCATTGTGTACACATAAAATTTGCACTTATTAGTAAACCTATTGAGTGTGTTAAAAATAGTAAATGTAAAGGAGTTGGGATACCTGATGTTAGATTTTGAAAATAATTTTCAAAGGCAGAGAAAGTCTTAGAAAAGCAAGGGTGGCGAAGAGAGTGAGAAAAACCAAACAAAGTTAATTTGCTTAAAAGCAGCCTGGTTGCTATTTGCAATTGAGTTTCAAAACATTTTATTCACATAGTTGCATCGATCTCCAAACCAATACCAGACAAATTGGGTCTGCTTTCTTCTCAACCAGGTGGTATCTCCGGCCCGCTCCACAGCATTGGGATTGACATTTAACAATGTGTTCAGTAAACCTTGAAACAAGCGAGAGTAAATTTGTACTCTAGAGTGGCAGCCTAATTTTTCAACCATGGTATCGAAATTAGCACAAATGTAGCAATAAAGGTCACGCCATATTTTCATACATCGCTGTACTTCAATGTTATCGCTGCGTCAATGGCAGAAGGGCCTTCATGGTGATGTACATGCAGAGAAAAGCATTTGAGAAAAATGTGTCTCTAGTCTAAGATTCGAAAGCATCCAAGTTTTTCATCTTACTGCTCGGGCAATTTACCAGGAACACCTTGTTGAAATCAAACAAGTGGAACATGTGGAACAGTAAAACAATCCAACTAGCATGGTAAAAGTCCTTTGACAGGGGAAGAAAACTCGTCTCACGGAAGCTGGGCCCTCTTCAAAATTATGACTGTGTAATAATTAACGATGAGGATACCATCAAAGAGCATTACAAAATAAAACAGCGTGAAAAAATAAAAATCCAGTTTCAGGACACGATTACGAGTGAGAGCCGTTATGCTGGCAAGGCAATGTGTCTCGTCTTGCCTCAGACACTTCATCTGGATAGGTCCCAAGAAATAAACAGTTTGTCAAGTATGATAAATGGCCGATCAATATCATCAGACACAAGAATAATACAAAAGATCAATGAACTACCTCTTCAAGTCCAAATATTGATTGTGATTTTGAAAAAAGGCAGAACATCTTTTTCCCTATGTTTGTAGCATAGGTAAGGGTCCTGTGCAAGGGGAGCCCAGTATTGCAATTACTGTGCTACAGTCTTAGTAAATGAAGAAGAAAAATTAGGTGAACAAACTTCAAAATTTTAGTAAAAATCAATAAAACGTTGACAAATTCTGAATTTTTAAATGCCCTATTAGCGGCAGGAATACAATATTCCTGAGATTTAACAGGGCTGTGTGCTCCTTTAACCCATTAAATGCTGAAAGCAGTTAACCTGGTACACATCATATGAAGATTAGATGATTTACTAATGAATGGGTTTAAATTACAAATATCTTTATAAAATGAGTTTTACAGAGGTTTTTTTGTACAGGATCTTCATATCTTGTAAAATGACAATGTTTACAAACAAGTCTATTTTTTTTACTTGGAAAGAGTGCTAAATTAGTTTCATCTTTAGTTTTGTTCCATTTTCTAGAAATGTCTTAATATGACTTAAAGTTCATTATTCCATTTCCATTGATAGGAATATGGTTACGCTCACCATAACATGAAGATGTTTGTCATTATATACCACACATTAGGCAGCCCCTTATATATGTTATATTCATATCGTATATTTTGCATACAATCAATCTTCAAAATGCATGTAGGCTGCGAGAACGGATGCTCTTGCTATTACTTAGAGGTTTTCAAGTCCAATTCTCCCTCCAGGGCACATGAATGAATAATTTTTGGAAAGATAAATTGATTTTAATTCAATGCTGCATACAATAGAATAGATGCATGTTATTATACATAAGACTGAATAAATTGAATCGCATGAACATACAATGAAAATTCAAGAAGGATGTTGCTTTATTTAAAGCAAAATTCCATCATGTTATGCAAAGTACTTTGTCAAGCACTTTCTTGGGAAAATTACTGAAGGCATAAAAGTGCTCAAGACTTGGTGGTTTGATGTTTCCTATTGAACCTGTGTATACTTGTTTCATAAGAATACAGAGAGAACTGTGTAATGCTAATGAGAAACAAATAAGTTTCAAGATGATCAAGTGGATTCTTTGTGTCTTTCTTCAATGTCAGAATTGATGTATCACTAACCTTGATTAAAATGCAAAGCTGCAATCCATTAAATGCACATGACATGCGTAATCTTGTCTAGGCGTTTTAGACATTACTTGTTCTTTTGCTTTTTAAATTGTACATTTCTGCTTTTTAAATCATGACCTACAATGTGAGTAATTCATCATCTGTTCTCATGTAAAAGAATTATAGTAGGATTAAAGATTTGAAGATTGATAGAAAGAAAGAAACATAGAAAATAAAGTTAAGAACGAAAAAAGGAAGCAAATAGGGAGAAAAATTGAATAAATAGAAACAGGCTGGAAAAGGAAACGACGTGACCTCAAAATCATATGAGGTTTGTTAAAAAATATTCATGGAAACCCTGTACATGCTATTGTTCTCAAGAATATGGATTCAATATAGTGACTTATCCATCAAGGAAGGATTTTTCAAATGGACAAGAGGATGACGAATTATAATCTCTATGGATTTCATCTACATAATATAATCCCTATTGTTGGACAAGCCCATCAGGATTATAATCCATCCAAGATTTTTCTGGAAGTAATTATCAATAACAGAAATACAAAGACAGATAAAGTAAAAAGGGAATGTGCATTAAAAGATGGATAAATATTCAATATTTTGAGAAATATCATAAGAATATAATCCCACTTATTGTCAATCATGTCAAATTGTAAGCATAATTCAAGCGAGGATGAAACTGTGGTTAATACATGCAATATTTTTAATCAACATAGAGAAGAAAACCGGATTAGAAGACTAATGGAGCAGAAGAAGTAAATCATATTAGGACCAACTACTAGAATAGATTTCCTTTTTTTTCAAGCTATACGGTATGGTGAAATGAATTCAGATCAATGCATCATTTCACAGAAACAATACTGGGAAAGAAATGTACCAGAATAGGATTGGAACAACTCTTTTAAGAAGTATTAATTCCTATTGATTTCACATCAATAAAAATAAGACTCTGAATATTTCTCATGTTCCCTGAATGATTTCATCATGATGAAGACTCTGTTCAAGACAAGTATTAATAAGCAATCTTTCTTACAAAATCAATCTTCACATGAAAGGAAAGAAAAGAGGGCAAAAAGAAGGGGAAAATTGGTTCTCTTCAAAGAGAGCTTTCATTTAAAAATCTTGATTGCTTTAAGGCTGCGAGAACTACATCACATCATGGTACTATTTAGTTGGTGAGATCCTCAAACTCCATAAGGTATATCCTTGATGGTGACCTATAAATAAGCACTGGGTAAAAGCTCAGAGAGACCAATGGAAAACTAGGATGGTCGACCTTGAAGACTGCAAAATGTAGATTTTATTTCTATCCCGGAGTACAAACCGACAATTTCATCTGGTTCTCAGGGGCGACATACCTCATATCAGGTTTCCAGACTGTGTCAGATCAATAATCACAAGGCCTACATGAATATTTATTGCAGATATATTGCATGGAACATTGAGGGGAAAGTTCCTCCCTCTCCCACCCGCATCCTGCAGCATTTTAGGTTTAAGACTGAGACCAAGAAATTACGTCAGGGTGCTCTTATTGTACATGATATCCTCAAACTCCCAAGGCACACCCTTGACAGTGACCTACTAAGTGTGCCAGGTCAAATATCTGAGTGCCCAGATAGAGAGTTGGGATGGCCGACCTTGAACACTGCAAACATAGATCTTATTTCCATCCCAGAGTGCAAACAGACAATTTTCCCTGGTACTCACGGGAGAAATGCCTCATATCAGGCTACCCGTCTGCATCCCATTTAGACTGGGAAGGTGAGAAATCCTGTGTCTCTACAACTGAGTTCTCAAACCTACATGCTCTAAATCTCTCACTCTCCATGTGACAAATTATGACTTCCAGAAATACAGAGCTTCATTTGAAAACGTACATACACATTTTACAGTGATTTGTACAGTGCATGTAAATCTTAGCAAAAGCACAGATAATGAGCCAACCAGAATGCTACTTTAAATTGATTAACATTTGATAGTAACTTTGTAGCAGCTTTACAAAAACCTAGTTATAATGAATTCTTCATGATACAAATTGGTACATGAAAGACAAGTGATACTTGAAAAGTGTCTCTTCTTTAAATATCATATTTGAGTCACATCAAGTGTAAAATCCTTCGCCATAATTTCATTGTCCAGTTTTGAACTTTACTTGTCCAAAAGATATGAAATTGGATCAACGAAAAGGAAAGCAGAGGAGTTCATGCTCTGTCAACTGATACTCCAAAATCATATTAATTCAGCAAGGCATGCAGTTTCACTTTTTAAGAAATAAAATAAATCAGAAAAAAGATGAAAGTGCAGATTCAGGAAAAGAGGAGCTCACGTAGAGCTTGGTCCCGGAACATTCTTAATGTCAATGCCCAATTCATTCTATCATCATCATCACCATTCAGGAGCGGAACATGGTGAAACCCAGCACTCAAATCTGGGCTAAATATTCATGACCATCTTCAGCAGGTGTCCTCATCAAAAGCCCTCTTTTCTTCCTCAATAATTTGATTAAATTCTATCGCTTTTTGCAGATTATCTCTCTGTTTCAGGTTGGAAATCAGGTTTTCTTCTGAATTACCTGGGAAAGATGATGAGGTTCTGTATACCTGAGCAGACTGAGAGAGTATTTTTTCTTCAAGATTGAGATTTAGAATTTTATTCTTTTTCACATCTTCTTTCATCTATAAGGTAAAAACTAAAGATGTTAATATTCATCTCTGAACCTCAGGTTAGTCAGAACCGCTTTCATATATATGCAGTGGAAGATAACTGAATATTTTTACAATGAGTTTTTTTAGTATGGTGTACTTGAGAGAAAAACACTTAAAATGACAAAGCTATTTGTGCGCATAAAATATCATACATTCAGTCTATTGAAAAAATCTCGACAAATAATAATTCTAATTGGTAGTAAATCATGAAACATGTTGCTGAACAGCCAGAAATAGATGCTTGATCTAATGCAAAGCAGTTCATAGAAACAAGACAAAAGAACAATTATTCCTTCGTTGTGTAGTGTCCCAGACATTTTTTTTACTAAAATGCTATGCAATTAGCTTTTAGCGATGACACTTCCCGAATATATCAGTTACAATATTTGTTAGTCTTCATGCTAATCTATATTGATTAGTATAATAATAATCCTAACTTCATTCATGTTAGAAATTTTACTATGTTAGTAGGACATATTGTCGGGTCTGTGCCAGAAGGGCACAAGCTTCATTCATTATGTACAAGTTACATTGCCTTTCTGGCACAAACCGGACTATATAAAGATCTGCAATTATATTTAGTAATAAACCATATTAGCGTGGTGAATATCTAATTATAAAACACCAATGTCTCCATGCATTTCCAGTGTAGTAGGCAAATGGGCAACATATATGAAATGTTAAAACAATATTAGTCTGCTATTCTACGGTCTGCAAACATTTGTCTATCATAGCATCATTCACATATGGATAGAGAGAGATGGCATAAGCATTTTGTGTTCATTCTTATACCTCTTTTTTATGTTTCTTTGCCAGACCATGATGCCTGACATTTACAAGCATTTGATTAGAAGCAGCCTATCAAAGACACTTCTCCATAAAATATCATATTGAGCGAGAAATCGCTCTTTGACAATATGGATATCATTCAGATCTATTTCTGCATGCTGCAAATCTACATCTCAAAATCAATAAATAGTCCCCATGAGGGATTTTTTTTTGCATATAGTAAAAAAAATTACTATTTTCTTCTCCTTTTCATCTTTAGAATTTTATATCATTTGACTTAATTTTGCATGTGGAAAAAAATTATTCAATAGGGATTTTTTGCAAGATTATGGCAGAATGTCCTTCAAATTGGTTGAGTGGAAAGAAAGAGAAATGCATAGAAAGTGGAGAGTGGTACTGTTCTCATTGTAATCCAATGAATACAATGTATTCACAGACTGAAATAGAGACAGGGATGGAGAGATGATGTAAGGAGAGATGAGAGAGAGTGAGAAAAATTGATGAGAATATAAAAACAGAGGATGAGATGAATGAAATTGGAATGGTAGATGTGATGAGTGGAATAGGTAAGAAGGGAGGAGGGAGTGATGAATGCAGAAAGGTGATTAGTATGAAGGCAGGGGGCAATGTAAGAAAAGGAGATGATAAATAAAGAAATAAAGAATACACATAGAGATAGAGGGAGAGATGGAGACAAAGAGGCCAGAATGAGAGAGAGAGAGAGAAAGAAGGGAAAGCGAACTAAAGAGATACGAGATATAAATTAACACGAAGTTACAGAGGAAAAGTAAAGATAATACAATGAAAGATCCAAAACGAGAGAGGCAACAAGGAGCTAGAGAGGTAGTAACAGATGAATGATATGGATGAAGAAAGATCAATAACAATGACCAGTAAAAGACAAGCAGGAAGAGAAAGAAATGAGGGATAGACAAATATGAAAGACATTAGGAAAGACATTGAGTGACAGGCAGGCAAAGAAAGATAAATAGTAATAAGAGCGAAAGACTTAAACAATATCAGGCCGAGATCATGCCATCGTTTCATCCCTCTGCGACTCTAAGAAATAGGTCATCCCGATTCTCTGGCAAATGTTGCGATTCAATTAAAACTGCTGAGGGCTTGAGCCATGGAAAAACGTGCAGCGATCAGATCAATGATGCCAGAGAGATATTTATCGAGGCAAGAAGGCGGTCATGCAAACGTGAATGATGCTTTAACATGCTACGTGTTAATTTGGAATCAATCATGTTAGAGAGGCTTGGTCCGTACGGACACAATGAAATGTTGGGGATACTTTACCGATCTCTCGTTGACAGTCTACTATAACCACCTCTTCTCCTGTTGAAAAGCAGTAAATGTCAAAAATTGTGATGTTATCTTCCCTTTATGACCAAAGATCCCAGAGATGTTTGAAAAACATACAGTTAAGTATGTGGTGCTAGTGCTTTGAAAAGCTCCTTGGATAGGGAGAGAGTGTTCCCAATAATATTGTGAAATTACCAGAGAATTTATCAAATTTTAGATCAAATAGAAATAAAATATTGGAAAACAGTTACAAGTGTATTAAAAGGAAAGTTTTTCACCAATTTCAGAGGAGGCTACCAGAAATTCCCCAAGGTAAATCAAGATAAAAAGGTAAATGGAAAGGAAGCTTGAAAGACTTATTAACCCACTTTTGGAATCCTGATCCTTGGCAAGTGGGGATGCATCAGGTGAGACTTGCATCAAGAGTTGACTCGTGATTTTAGCACTTTTTTGTCAATACTCATTTAAAGCTAAAATATATCTATGGTCAATTTGAGCACAGATCCCAACCATCATCTGTTACTGAAGTGATAGGAATACAAAAACACACCAATAATTGATCAAGATTAACATGCAGGAGGTGAATAGAGAACCATTAAACATACAAAAGCATTGAAATATTGAATACTGGTCCCAGCTATCATTCATTACTAAATGATAGGAATAAAAAAAAATCACTCACAATAGACCCAAATTTTCATGCAGGGGGGGGGGGGGAAGGTGTCAAACATATAATATCATCATGAAAACAGCAGGGAAAACATTTCATATTCATTCATGCATACAAAACATATTTGAGATATCTGAGTGTCATAAAATATACACAAATTTTAGAACTCTAAGAAAAAAAATCATTAAAAAAGATTGAAACATTGATCAAGTGGATTGACACACACACACACATTCACACACACAAAAAAATCAAATCATCTACTACCCAATATTTGATGACATTTGCTCATATTTACTTAAATAAAAACTAACCATCACTAAACAAAAATAAACACAAACACAATAAAAGATGCACATCATCATGCGAGAAATGCAAATACACAAGTAGCAGAATATCAACCACAACCACCATGACAAATAAAAAGTACAAATATATATATACACCCACCACCACAAAATTGACAAAAAACATATCTACATGCAAGAGAAGGAAAGAAAAAGAGCCAATTCATCAAGCGCTAGGAGCCTTGGGACCGCATCAGCAACTGTTTCAGGAATAGCCCGCGGTAACAAGGAAGGGAAATTTGATCAAAAGGGGACGGTTATTTGATTCTGCTGCTTTCTACATCTCCAAGTGTAGTACGTGCCCTTTATCAAGGGACCAAATGGAATCAATATCTTCACCAGTCCACCAAGAACATCATGATTCAAAGAAGAGATACTGTGATCAAATGAAACCTTGCAATAAAGATGAGTAAACGAGTTGTGACTTTTATGAGGAACGATGCGCTCCCTTATCATTATTTTTCATTATGACTGTATTGTTAATGTAAACAACATCACGTAATGTGATCTGTGTTGGTGAATGTTTTATCATAAGTAAATGGAGAGACCATTGATATACATGTAGGAGGAGTTAATAAAATTGTGTGTGTATTTGATATCCCTGAATCAGTCATGATTTTCAATTCATAATAATTTTCATACTTGGGTATGAAAATGTATTTTGTGTGCAAAGTTCCATGTATTATGGTGATACTGTAAGAGCCAATATTTCAGTGTACATAAATTTCAACAAATTCATAGAAATTCAAGCCTTTTCACATATTCACAAGTTATTATTTCACACATTAGCAAGTTGCTATTTTCACACCTTGAAAGATTATTTTACACAAGACTATGGGAGTTCTGATGAGTGAACAGTTCAATGAATTCATTGTCGCAAAATTCACAAAATAAAAACCCAGGGAAAATTTCAGATTTTACAGCAGTCTATTGAATTCTGTTTCCTGATTTGTGATTAAAAACATTGGGTGATAGTTATAGGCTGGTGTGTTTGGGTTTATGTTGAGGAGAAGAATGCCTCTGAGTTTTTACCTCAAAATAAGAATATACAGGTATGGCTGCGGAACAATTATTGTTAGAGTATCTAATGTCTATCTAACATAGTGCATAGGTATCTCTAAAATCACACACAATATCTAAGATGTAGCCCCCAAATGTATAGCACACTCGGTATTACTTCCCTTCTCGTTCTTTTAATTACAGAATTCCCATCACGTAGCGACTCAAGTTCTCCCTCGCATGAAGCGCGACACTCACTTGGCCTCTCTCTCTCTATCTGACATCCCCAAACCATATTTAACATTCACTAGAGCATTTCAATCCAGGGTTGACACCACATTGACATAGGGAAAAAGAATGATTGAGAACTTGGGTGTTTCTTGCTCCCATTCACTCATTCGTCTTGTTTTTTAATATAAATCTTACATAACTATTAATTATTCTTTGGATACTTCTATTGGATATTTCAATGGAGGTGTTGCTAGAAAATTGCAATTCATTGCAAATCGACTGTAAATCAGTTCAAAATTGAAATGTGCATTTTCATTTGCGGATGGCGTGCACTTCTAAAGACGTGCATTAATATGTGCCAATTAACTGAAACTTGCAATTAATTGCAACTTTCTAGCAATACTCTCACAGTTTTTATGGAATGTGCTAGAAATGAGCTCAATGAACTGCCTATCAACATTTCAATAATAATGTGTTTCACTTTCAGTTAACAATGTCATGGGTTTAAATCCTTCTGGGTTCCCTGCCCCCTTTTAAGTCGGGAGTATTGTATATTTGTAATCAGATGAGCAATGCCTTTATGTACAAAAGAGCTGCAAATAAATCCTTTTTTTTCTCATCTGCACAAGGGTATTGAAAATGACCAATTTAAATTTAAATTTATATCTTAATCTTGACTACACCTTATTAACAGGTGGACAAAAATTGGACATTGAACAACTTGGGAAATATTGAGGTACATGTGAGGGCAAAACTTAATTCATCTTAGGCAAAAAGGTGACAAAAAAGTAAAAATCACATTGTAAAAATACAAATTTAAAAATCCTTCATCCAGCCAGATAATCAACCCATACAGACAACGAACAACTGAGCATATTATAGAGATAGACAATAGTGCATGTGTGAATTATGCTTAAAAACCGAGATGCTGTATATTTGAAATCCTTGACAGCAAAATAAAATGGTCTGTGGAATCAAATATGAAGAAGACTTGAGGACAGTGAGATGGTTTAATTGAGGTGATCGATGCCGGGATTGCATCAAGATCTATCAGATCTACAGTAGGGATTAACACTGCCGAGACATTTCAGAGAAACAGGATGGTAGACTGCTGACAGTACCCAGATACAATCTTAACTTGTAATCTTATTACTGCAATCCAGAATAATTAAATTTTACATTTTAACTTGTACAGATTAACCCTTTGAACCCTAATGGCCGGTTTTCAGGCCATGCCGAGAAAGTAAAATTCACTATTAATTTTTTTTGTCAGCACATTCTCATTTAATCATTATTTTATTCTGTGCTGAATACACTTTTATGGTAGACAAATACAGAATTTATGTGATTAAAGATAAAAAAAAAACATTAACAAAGAATTGAATTGTTCAAATTTTTTACATAAGTCAAGAATGCACAAAACGTAAAATAACTCGGGGTATAGCTCACGAAATATGAAAATAAGTCAGGGTTCAAAGGGTTAAGTATTTCTTGCATGCTTAAAAAAGAAACTGGTTGCCAGAGTGAAGGGATTCATGGAGTTTTTAAGCTAAATTAATGAACATGTGTAGAGATTTCTGATGATTATTTTGTAATTTCCATTTAGACGTTCCTCATATTTTTGCAAAATTAGTAGATATGGTTATACAGAAAAGATATTAGGAAAATACCATGCCATCAACATTTGCCACGACAGCTCTTCAAGCTAACATATCTTGTATTTTGAATATAGACAATGGTATGGATAGCCTCTCATGGGGCAGGTTTAACGCAATATGATGTAAGAATAAACTCTCCGAGATGGGTCAGGCAGGCACCTATAGAGATATATTTCCCAGAAGATGATCTGCATAATAATAAGACAGTGATTAAAATGGATGGAGTAATACTTCTTCAGCATTAGCCATCTTCTCTACAAAGTTCTCCTACCAATGACTAAGAAATGAAATTGCATATCCTCACAAGATTCGCCAGTCTTATTGAGTATCTGTGAGTTGCATCATTGAAATATTGATAACATTATCTAAATTTATTATGCTTAAAGTTAAGTCTCTTCCTTATAATTTCAACTATGGTATTGCTCATTTTCTCATAACCCAAGAATCATTTGCACCCATATCTTCTCTGCTCCCTAATACAGTGTCAACTACAAGCATTCTAATGCTTTCATTATTATTCATACCTTTTAAAGTCTCTAGCCCACTCATGCGCCCACACAGATTTATATTCAAGATCTCTCAGAAAATGCATATCACAAAAAATGTATTCTGTATACAGTAGAAGTGACAAGAATAATGGAACATTGCTGATGTTTGGGTAAATATCATTTGAAAAGAAGAAACAAGATGGAGAGGAAAAGAGATATCATATAACTGTGATACAAATAGACCAAACAGAGAAACAGATACATCATTTATACAAGTGGAGGAGAGATAATGGATGTGAGAAGAGTGTAAAAAGAGTGCAGGGGAAGACAAGGAAGGTAGAGGTAGGGAACGGAGATGAGATACAAAAAATGAGAAGAAGAAGAGGAAGAAAGAGAAGAAGAAGAAGAAGAAGAAGAAGAAGAAGAAGAAGAAGAAGAGGAGGAGGAGGAAGAGGAAGAAGAAGGAGGAAAAGAAGAAGGAGGAAAAGAAGAAGGAGGAAAAGAAGGAGAAGAATATAAAGAACAAGATAAAAGCAGAAGTGAGAAGGGGGAGAGACAGAGAGGGAGAGTGGGAGAGAGAGAGAGGGAGGGAGAGAGAGATGAATTAAGAGATAAAATAAGAAAGAAGATACATTAATCTTCAACAATCCTCTAAATAATAATCAAAAGCCAAAATAATCATCATTTTCATCAATTTAAAAAAATCCAAAGATATTTTCAAATTCATATTAACAGAAAATTAAAAGCAGATAAAATCGTTAAAGCCACAAAAGTAAGTACGTACATGGTCGGTTAATCATAAGTAGATATATATAACCACAGGATTACAATGAGAATGCTATACAATGTCTAGAGGATAAGGCTTGGGTATATAGTCCAATCAGATGATACAGTATGCTGCACACTAGATCTCCTGGAAGTAATGTGTTCACATCTCCAGAAGAAAGTAGACTGGGTTGAATGGCATTCGAGGCAAAGAATGTGAGGACATACTGTATGCTGTGTAAGCTTAAACATTCGCTCATTATAATACCCACAGACTTGTGCACAAGGATCTTTCAAAACATAAAAATAACAACCTACTATAAATACATTTTTATACAGCTATACCATTTATTCAATCAGAAGTCCTAGCTAAATGCTCTACAATGTAGCATAATTAATCTGGCTTTAGCAGTGCAGCTGTATAGGCAGAGCACTGCATTTTGAGGAAATATTTCCACCAAGTATACATTTACCCCACCTGGGTCAAGTGCAACACAATGTGGATATATTTCTTGCAGAAAGAGATTAACGTCATAGGTGGTATTCGAATGACCCTTGGGTTGAAAGAAAAAGAGTCAAACCACTAAACCACAATGCTTCCACTATGTAATATTAAAAAAAAAAAAGAAACTCAGTGACTATACTCAAACTTATGTATGCTAAGATATATAAAAGTAAGAAGGGCTGTATTCAAAGATCATGAAAACCAAAGCCTGAAATTTGATTTTTTTTTTGGAGGGAAAAAAATTCTGAGGTACATGTAATGTGTTCATATCTGCAGAAGAAAGCAAACTGGGTTAAATGGTACATGTATGCAAGGGAAAAGATGTGAGTACACACTGGTCTTATTGTCTGTAACACAAGAGGAAAACAGTCAAGGTTTCCTAAAAAAAGTAGGAAAATGGAGCACTGATCTTGGATTTTGAAATTCCCCGATTTTGAAATTCAGAGGTAATGTTTTCATATCTTTAGAAGAAAGCAATCAGGGTTGAATGATGTGCTCGGCAAACCAGGTAAACATCGACCTGATTTTATACAGGCAAGTATACGGGATTGCATTCAAATGCAGGGGGTGGGGGGGGGGGCTGCAGGGAATACATTTTAATAGGAGTGAGAGCGATTGCTCTCCTAAAGCTCCCCTTAACTGCTTTTTGGGGAGTGATTTATTGAGCCCCTTGTAACCCCAATTTTACTACATGAAGACCAAATTTAGCTCCCCTAAAACTCTCCTTGAGAACATATAGAAGAGGTATCTGTAGCTCCCCTGTAAATTCTTAAGTTCAGTCCCTGGGGCTGATAAGGGGTTATAAAAAGTTCCAGACAAGAATGATTATATATAATTCTGATTACATATTAAATACATTAGCAGCTTATTTTCTCTAAACCACGCCATTACCCCACCCCTGATCTTCAATTTTACTTCATATCAAATACTGAGCAATACAATCTTTCTTTTCTATTTGGGTGTTTTCAGCAATCCAATAACACTTTGTGATATACACCTCCAAAGTTAAGTTTCCATTTACAGCATAAATATTAACCTGAACATAAGTACAGCATGTCATTGTGCATTGCAATTTCTCTTCATCAATTAGTGATAGGCAGAAACTGATTTGCAACACCACAGGGCAACTAATATTCAAAGATCAAATGTCATGCAGGATAAAAATAAGCATGATACATCTTGCTCCAACGTCAATATACCAACATGACCAAAATCCTGCACTCATGACATATTTGACAAGTCAAGAAGCATCTCCAAAATTAAAATCTGTGTTTGTGACACTAATGGGCAAGCAAACAATGCTTTAAGTAGAATCCCTTTAAGGAAAACACAGAAGACATACCTTATTTGATGAAAAATGAATCATTTTTGACAGGTCTAATGGAATTGTCAGAGGTTGAAAATGGGAAAGAAACTATAGATTTTGATCTAATACATTCACTTTTGTTCTATGCAAATAGACAATTATCCAAATAGTCTGTAAATATAGACTATATTTGGGCAAATCACTGAGTGTGAAGGATAATTATTATCATCATATTATTATAACTCTCTTAAGTATGCAGAAAGCAATTGGTTGTGTTACCACCAGGCAAAAGCTTATATCAAAGCACAATATATAAAATGTCTAGACTGGGTCTGTTTTTACAGACTACCATAATAAGAACATTCAAGGTAAGCCACATCTCCACAATCTTTCATATGGAGTAAAATGGAGATATTGCAAGTGATAAGAAATGGACACTACAGAGTAAAATGAGAGATGGTGACAAGATGTATTACACCAAGGTTAATGAAGGAAAGATGGAATCTGGTCCACAAGACTACAATTTAAAGGGAAGCCCATCCAAGTTCTGATATTGTTGCAAACGAATGAAGACAAATAAAATGAACAAATTGTGGAAGTTTGAGAAAAATACGACACACCACTCAAATGTTATGTATTTCCAAAGTTTCTGTCATGTCCTCTGACAGGGATCCTTGGGCTGATAACATTGATAGAACCTGCAACGTACAAGTTGGCAACCCTCCACTCACAATTTAAAAAATGATTTGATTATTTGAAAAGAAATGTAGAATACAGATTCATTAAAAATACTTGCAGAATTGATAAGGGCATGTTACACTCCAGCGAAAAAAAAAATATTTTGTCTACTTTTCTGAAAAAGGAAAAAATGGTGTCTAGAATAAAATACAAAAACAAATGAAGAGTTCTCCAAAATTACAGCTTCTGTCAAAGTGGCCAACCCAAGTATCCCTGTCAGAGAATATCACAACTTTTGAACAGATTATCAAAATTTGCTCAAATTTTCAGTTGCAATCAGTTTCATTTTAAGCTGCGTGGATCAATGATTTAGATTGAAATTGAACTGCGCACAAACCCCAAATACAGCAACAATAGCAAAAGGTACAATGAAAATATTGGAAAGAGAAAGACAAAAATGGTGTACAAAAAAATATGTATACACTCATGTATATGCTGTGAAAATAGCTATATAGAAGAAGTTACAACATCAAAAGTATTGAGAAAAAGAAAGAAAGATTGAGAGCCTGAAGGGGGATGTAGCATTTTCAAATATTTATTGGAAGATCAAAATTGCCATTTGTGAAGGACATTTGAGAAAGCTCTAATGGGCTCTGCTAGATTCCACAACTCATCCCAACTCGGCAAGCACTCTAAGTCCAATCAACGATTTTATTGTCATGGGTCCATTTTGCAGGCAGGCTTCAGCTAAACTCACTCCCTCGCCAAATAGAGCCTAAAGAATAGCCAAAAGGAAGAGGATATCTCAATTCATCAAACAGGACAATCGTAAGCTTGGCGAGAGAGTGCATGTTGTGCCATTTTACAAGTTAACTGAATAAACTCACAATGGTTCCAACTTTTACTCTCAGGACTTTGACGTAAGGTTTAAAAGATATGGCCAAAGAATGGGATATTTCTGTCACCTTATTTCACCAAAAGGGCATGAATGCTTACTGAAATGAAATGAAAATGAAATGAAATACAATGCTTTCCATTTGAAAAAAAACAACACTTACTATGCAGTATTGTTATCAAAAGTAGTATTGTGTAAAGGAAGGGAGGAGTTGTATGAACCAAGATACAAGCAAAGGGCTCTTGCATGAGACTGACATAGCGACAATCACAACAAAACAAGTTCTAGAGAATTGATTTTAATCTGACACATAGTTGTGAATGTATAAACCCAAGTTTGCTTTCACTATGGACAAATCCGTTTGATTTGCTCCATTCAGATTGGTTATTTTATCGATCTCCTAACTTCTCAAAATCTAATTACCATTTGGTTTGCTCCATGCAAATTGGATATCGCTATCCTAACTTCTCAAAATCTAATCATCATGAAGTTCGTTCGATATTAAGTTGATTCCCATAAAATACAACAAATAACACCATGCAGTATATGGATGCAAGTAGTATTTTAAAAGGAAAGCAGTTAACAGCCAGACCTCAACTCTATCTTTATTGCGCTTATCACATGGCCAGAATGTTTCCAATGTGTATTGAAGATACTGTAAACATTCAATTCCATTTTGGAGTCTGGTGTCTGATTTTTGTTGTCCGTTTTCTTAAGAAGTCCATAAATTATTAACAAACAAATTCTCAACACAACTTTTCGTTTCAGGGGGTCAGTTTGGGAAGAGCGTGGGATCATGCGTGCGGTGTGACTGTCCTATTAGAATGATGAATGACAGAGCTTGTACACCGACCAGTACATCATGTGGGTGTAATAAGAACATGCCTTGCATGGATGATGAGGAAAGTTTTACTGCAAAGGATACTTATTCCCTACTTGATAAGGTTTACAAGCAAAGAGTTATATTTCAATGGGACATGGGGCCAATGCTAAGGGAAAGGGAATTGGAAAATGGCACCTGTTAACTCTTTTAATAGATCATTGATACACATTTATCCTAATATCCATTTATCGTCCATGCCCCTTATGTAATAATGGTGAACATTTTGCCTAGTTCTCTCTTAAATTGAAAACCGCCAAGGTGTTATCTCAAAGACATTCAATGACATCCATTCCTCTTTCCGAGACCCTTATTCTTCAGAAAGGTATGACTCATGTATTTTGCTCCCTGGGGGAACAAATGCTGACCTTCCATCTAAAAAGATCTAAGAAGATAACAGTACAAAATAAAATTATGTAAGCTCATCAAGGAATGACTGCGTTGATGTGACAAAAGCTGAAGGTTATAATATTTTGATAAGCTACTGTATATCTAAGAAAAGAAATACTTTTTAAGAAGAAACTTTGATCAAAAAGTGTATTCTGACATGAGTCATATGTGTATTATTAGTCATAATGAAAATGTTTTTCCTTAACAAAAAATCAATTTGTATTAAGCAAACAAGCAATACAATATGGTGAACAGATTGTTTAACAGAGTGTGTTTGGGGGTTTAAATAAAAAAAGTAATGAATAACTTTCCCATCCCATTGGGGAAAACATAAAAATCACTTTGGAATTGAAAATAGTTTAGAATTTTCATTTTGTTTATCGCACTTGCGTAATTTTTTTTTAAAAGCTTGGTGATCTATCAGCATATTAGGCGCTATATCAAGCATAAGTTTAGTATTAATATTATCAATATTATTATTTTCACTGTGCACTTTGATGAATTGTTTACATGGCAAAAATTAATAATATAAAAACAAAGCACATGGGCTAAAAACAAGTAATACCATAAAGATACAACAGCTATAACTATGCAATGTGGCACAACCAACTTCATTATCTTCCTTTGATCATAAAATATTTAGGTAAGAATCCCTTTGTACATATTATTTATTTGTTTGCATATTTTAGTAGATTTTAATTCAAATTTATTTCCTGTCATGACAAGTACCATTGACAATAAAGAAAACAGATATGAAAGAGTCTATCAATGCATGAACAATGTGACTGCACTATGACTCAATGCGAATTGGCCACCGTCGTGACGATGTCCAGGCAATGCCAGGCAATTTTAAGCGCCTTAAAGACAATCTAAGTGCAGGCTTATGCGATGTATATATGGAAAGCTTCAATTTCTCCAGGAGTCAGGTTAGTCTCAGGAGAGAACCATTAGAGGCACGTAATATGTGGTATTACTTGAGGTGCACTTTTCAACATCCCATTCCCTGAGTTCACAGGCTGGATAAAAGAGGAATTAAAGAGTTTGACATTTCTTTCTTCTAATTACAGGTAAAAAGGATAGACATTAAAAATGGAATAGATATGGCCTGCGTCAACAGGAGATTGATGAAAGGTGAAAAAGAGTCAAAGGAAAACCGCCTGCACTTTACGTCAGTAAGACAGACTTTGTTGTTACCTGAAGGTACAAGTTATACATATTTCATGTTCTCTTCACCTATGTTTTATAAATTATTTCGTCAAACATTTATTGAAAAGCAATGACAGTTTACAATTATGACCACACCCTTAATCCCTTTTCGGTGCTCATGACAGGTCCAATAAAAGCATACATTGAAATATATAGAACAATGACAACAGTCTTGTTAATCCTTTTTCAAGGGATAATTTGTAATCCATATGGTACAGTAACTCTTTTCAATGCTTCAGTACTGCATTTTTCTTTTGAAAAGTGAGAAATAGGTAAGTAAGAAATGAATTAAGAGAGAGATGAATTCTTATTCTCTTTACCACCTTCATTGGCAGTCCTTTGATTCAAGAAATCATGGTTCAAAATATAATCTCTTACTTTGAATTAAAAAAAATTGAGTTTGACAGACTTCAGCATGAACATTTGCAAGTCTGGAAATTACACAAAGCCCTTCCTCTGTCCCATCATGAGATGCTGACTTTTGTGAGTCAAGAAACAAGACTACACGCACTACTTGAAAAGGAGACTTTGGGTATGAATGACTTCATTTTAAATCCTTAAAGAAGAGATTTCATGGAAGCAATAACATCTCATTAGAGTACGATGGTGCAGCTTACAAAATCCTCGATGGATGTCTCCATTTGCCTCCACTTCTTTTCTCCATCATTTGCCTTTATTCAAATGTACATGTAGCGGCAAAGACATAAAATGGAAAACTGACAGGATTACCTCATCAACTAATTCATTTTAATTCATTTAATTCATTCAATGAATGCACAAAAGTAAATGTGAAATTTTGCAAAAGAAAATGATAGCTGATAGCATTGGTAGCCATAAATGTATGAAATTGTTTTGAATTCATATTCTTAGAATTGATTTGTTTAAATCTTTAATGAATTTTCCATAGAATAGCTTCCCAAGTGTAACACAATTGCAGTGTCCATTTGTTAGCCATCTTTATGGATCATATCATACCATAAAATGGGTTCAAAACTATTATCGTCAAGAAAACAAATAAGACTGAGAGGGTAAAAAGATAAAATCAATATCACTCCCAACTACTTTCAACCAAATAGTTTGCAGTTATCTGGCAAATCAATATCACATGTGGATTCTAAATTAAATCAAATCTTCCAAAATTGCCTGAAGTCAAAGTCCTTTTTCAATCTCATCTTGTTTTCCAAACCAATTAATGGTAGACTAATTACAGAGAAAGGGAAGCAGTAATGTATGTACAATTCATTACACACAGACAGAGCAATCAATATGAATAAATAGATACAGCACTTGTGGTCTTGTTGATAGATTACCAGCAAAGTTAGAATGAATTTATCAAGGACAATTTTAATTGAACAGTGAGCATGCCGAAATTGGTGGTTTTTGCTAAATTTTGTTCTTGACATTTACTCTTGATATTGGGTCTAGTCAGTATTTACAGAGCTATAATAGCAGGCTACATATAAAAAGCCCCAACTAAGGCATCCCATATAATAACATTACACCCCCCCCCTCCTCTCCCTAATATTTCCTGTAAACATTTCTGCTTGATCCCAAAAGAGACCTGACAAGTAGAAATTCCCCTATTTTGGGGGCTTTCTTGTAAGCTTTGTTTCTTCCTTGTGTGTGTGTGTGTGGGGGGGGGGGCATTTATTGCACTTTAGAACCACCCCTCCCACACACACATAAGAAATCCTAGATATACACAGTTGAGTTAAGTCGTGTAATGACACTGCGCATTTCTACATATCTTCATTAAAAAATATAAAGCATGCCCATTAATGCATTAAAACGCAATGCAGCACTGGTTTCCCAGAACTCGCTATAAATATGATCAAGATTTTATGATGAAAAATGATGCAAAAATATTGCTCCAAGTCATGCTATTAATGCGCACATGAATATAAAACATCATGCCTTCCAAGGCTCGGCTGAAACCAAACTCCAAAAATAATGATTGGAAATCTGAATAGAGGGGCTTCCAGGCTCTATGGTCCAGTCACACATTACCTGTACATAAAATAATGTCATTCCTGGGCTGTGTTTCATAAAGCAATTCACAGAGCTACACACAACAAGTGACCCTTTCTCAGGTGCTAGCCCAACTACATTGGGTTATCAATGAGAGTAAGAAAGGGTCACAAGTCGCGTGACATGTTGTGCGTATCTTCATGAAACACAGCACTGCAATTTTTTTTAAATGCTGATGTTCTCCTCATTGGCCACTTACTCTTAATTTATTGAAATTACTAGTCAAGTATAAGCTGTACCACGGGACCTGTTTTCAAAGCTATTTGTAAAGGTATGCACGGCACTGCATATGACTGGTGACTGTTTCTCAGGTATTAATCAAGCAACATGAGGGGTCAGTGCGTACAGAAAAGAGCTGTCGGGCGATATATAGATCTTCAAATATGTGGCAGGGAATGTATGGGGTTAGCTAAGCTGGGTCAGAAATATGGAACGTCCTGACTTCAGGAAATCTGCTGTTATCTTTATGTAAATTTACACAGTGAGGGGACCCTTGCTGAGTTGAGGTATAATGGGCGTGTGTTGCCACATACGTAAACACCATTGCAAATTTTTGCAAATAAGTAGGCATATATTAATGATTATGATATTATACACTCAATTTTATTACATATTTCAAATTATAACAATTGCGCCATTTTTTTACTATATAAATCTATACTAAAGAATCTATTTTATAGAAAGCAGTTCAACGTCCACGTTTGACCAAGACGGACGATTCTAAATAGGAGACAGTGATAACATGCCTCCTTGTAAGATACCTCAATCAATAATCAAATATGGATCGTTCTCATAAATAGGGGATCATCTTGACGTGGGGGTTATTATTACAGGTCCCTCCTATGTCTGCAAAGAGATTTCAGCATAGGCGAGGATGAAATGTCAACACAGGGTAGAACTGCTTTGGACTGTCTTTCAGGTCAATAACCAGGCTCCAAAGTGAAAATCAATCTAATTGGAATAATTTGTCTCCATTACTCAAGATATATCGCGATGTGATTTTCAAAGAATGCTTGAAATGGCCATTATAATTAATCTTCATGTTGGTGTTTATATACTACTACTATTAATGGTTATATGTTAATACTAGAAATATTACTGCTGCTGATCCTACTACTACTACTTCTACTACTACTACCAGTACTACTACTACTACTAAATACTACTACTACACTACTACTACTACTGCTGCTGCTGCTACTACTACTACTACTACTACTACTACTACTACTAATACTACTAATACTACTTCTACTACTACTACTACTACTAATACTAATACTACTACTACTACTACTACTTCTACTCCTGCTACTACTACTACTACTACTACTACTACTACCAGTACTACTACTAGTACTACTACTACTACTACTACTGCTACTAATGATAATAATAATAATAATAATAACAATACCACTATGACTACTATTACTAATTACAATACCATTAATTAATGTTATTGATAACGCTGCAATTACTACTACTACTACCACTACCACTACTACTTCTACTACTTCTTTCATCTTTTCAAAGAAAAGGATTAATGCTGATGTTGATGTTTCCAATACTGCTAAAGCCATTGTTGCTATTACTGCAGCTACTATTCCAAAGAATTTGTCTAGGAGCAACTGAACCCTCTGAAAGATGTCCTAAGGAATTTTTAATATCAGAATAAGAGCCTAAATTGCTCTGTTGCTATTAATTTGTGGAGACAGAGAACAAAGACAAGTGGAAATATATAATAAGTGAATACCATAATGCATCATATCTTTACCAATCATAAGAAGGTAAATACTTGGTATCATGGACCATCCATCATAGCTGGTAACAAAACGCTCAAACTCCAGGCCGGAGGATGATGGATAAGGTTAAATGCAATTTCCTCCCTGGTAGTCTGATGACTATCATCATCAGCTTCCATAACGACCCAGTCACATCTTTGCATATAGAGTGAACATGTAAATAGCTGTTATCTTTAAAAATGATAAAAAATAGCAAACATTCACCAGGATAGTTTCATGAGGCTAATGCTTAGCAATTTGATACTTCATGAACGTATTTGTGAGGCATGAAATGCGCTGCATCCATGATAACATATATCATGATCGTGGGCTTTATCATCAGAGATCTTTTAATGTGGTACGTGATCATTACTGCTATTAAAAACACATCTAAATGCTCATAAATCAGTAAAACGGTGTATCTATGAATACGAAATCTACAAAAACATAATATTTTACTGGATAAAGAATTAGAATCACAAAACCTCAACCAATAAATGTTTAATGGAGGCTTCTTGTGAATAGCACTAACTTATTCAACGGCACAAACATTTTGAGCAGGATAATAGAGGGATGCCCTACAGTGTATGTGGGAATATATGCACATATGTGAAGATAGAACTCCTGCAAACAATTTCTGTGACACAGTACATGGAAATAGCTAGGAGTTAGGCAAACAGGAATGCACGGCAACCACACTTCACCAACAAGAGTATGCACCAAATTCCTTTAAAAATGCGGTTGTGTGCAGCAATGTGTAACTGGTCCATTTAGAGTACTCCCCATTGACAGTATATCTGGGGTATTGAGATGTCTTGACACCGTGCATGCGCATTTACATATTCCAAGCTATATAGCTGTTTTTTGTTAAAAATGGATCATTAAAAGCATGAGCACATTGCTGGTCCTATGATTCTCACACATATTGAGGCATCATGGTAAAAACAAAAACAGTATAAATAAGAGCCAACATTGGTACAGGATTCAATAAATAGTTGCAATCCTCTTTCTATTTACGGGAGATTTATTCAAGCAATATAATATCATTAAGTAGGCATTTTCACCTAAATTTGTCAATGACGTGATCAAGCAGCTCACCCATTAAACAGGGGATGTTATAAAATTATTGGGATAGACAAATTTGACAGGTAGAAGTAGCGCTTTATCACATTTCCAAGAGGTAGCTCTTTACAAGACACTACTGCCCAATAAACCCTCTTCCGTCATTACTCCAGCACCCAACGTGTGCCAAATCACTCAAATGAATCTGACAAGACAGCATGAAGTGATCGTTAATGATTGCGTATGTCAGCCACAATCCATCCCATTGAATGTTATGATGAATTGCCTCAATTCATGGGGAGGAACATAGCGGTAATTTTGACGTGGTTATACAAGTTCAGGTTCAGTACAGCCCTTGACGTTTTGAATGATGCTGGCTGATTACCATGACGACATCTGTCACTTGAATAAGCAACGTTGAGTCCTCATTCACTTCATAAAGGGACATGATTCAGTCACACTGAGGAAGTTACTTCTTTATGTCTGAGATGACACCAGGCATCTTTTGCGTGGGTCTGGTGCATGAAACTGTTCTCATGATAGTTTACACTTCAACCTATTAAGATGCAGGTTAAAGACATTGTTACACTTTATGATTTTGTTATCAAGCTTTCTGACTTATGTAATTGAATTTAGATTGTTAAAAAAACAAAAACAGGCACTATCAAGGTATCTATGAAAATTGAATAAAGTTTACCACATCAGATGCATTATTCCTACAGGTATGGAGGGCATATGGATGTCATATTTTTAATCCAAGTTGGGATATTTTACACTAAACATGGATTTTGAAGCCTAATAATTTCACAACTTGGTTTATGTACACCATCAGCCGTTTGAGTAGCATTTAGCAGTCAAGAATTGCTTAAACAAAAACAATTTTATACAATTTACCTCTAATATTCTTTCACATGTACAAGTAGCATGGTTGCGATGTTGAACGTATGCAAAGCCCCTAAGATCCTGACCATGATGGGAGCCAGAGTTAATTACAATCAACAGGGTCAAGAGAATATATATTTACTGAAATTAATCCTGCCCTTGGGCTATGATTATTTCACTGCATTAGGGCAGTCTATCACACATATAACGGGATGGTAAAGACAAAAAAATCATATTTGGTTTCGCTGCTGAGAAAAAAATGGTTCGGAAGCTCAAAAATAATGATGTTCACATGAATCACACTAGATTTGTATGAAATGCAAAATGGTCTATGTAGGAAATGTTTGTTTCACCCCCAAGTTGCTATGGTAAATCCATTTTAATTTCTCTAAAATTAGATCTCATGGAATACTCATGAAATGTATTGCACTATCCTTTGAATACCCCCATCCTCCCTCCTTTCAAGTTGGTAGCTTCTCTCATTCTTTCTTATTTGCTTCAAATATGTTTTTCTCCCTCTCTCTATCCTCCCTTCAATCAATCTTTCACATGCCCCTTCCCTCCCACCTAACACATTGGTCCACTATTTCTTTTCAAAACTCTCCCATAAAATTCTACCCCAGACGACCTTCAAGGTACACGAAAAGAACTAATGAATACACCCTGCCCACAGTTGTGGCGACACAAAATATGATCAATTTGATTTAAGTTAAGGTGACACAAAAATGGCTAATTCATTTAAGCAGCTGGCCTTCCAAATATCAAGTAGTATGTTACTTTAATTCTTTCTCAAAACGATTGATTTTATGGAACAGGGACTTGCCCAAAATTATATTAAAATCCTTGAAATGACAATTACTAGTTTCATATCTTCTAAAGATTTCTTTTTTGTGGTTATGTCTACAAAACTCATTTGGCTACTTCTTATTTAAGGAAAGGCAGTATACATTTTTAAAAATCTTTCCCTTTTCTGGTCTACACAGAAAATCCTATACTCAAGAAAATGGGTGGATACAATTTTGGCTGGTTTTAAATCTTTATTAAGATTGATAAAGATCCACAACATCACATTTCACTTCGAATTTACACATGTTTTCGCTCACAGCACATCATCTTTCAACAGTTTTCCATTAAACATCTCTAAAGACAACCATAGAGTTGTCATTTGGATTATTGTATAACAAATGATTCATTTTGTCTAGATTTTTGGGAGTGCCACAAAAAGTGAATGAATTAATTTCACATCAGGGAAAGCCATACCATTCCATAAATATAAGGAAAGGATTTCGTGATAAATGCATGGCAATTTTTTTCATCATTATCTTACCATCATACAATTGAAGTTAGAATATGAGGTAAATTTGCAATTCAGGGAACGCTGTGTTCAAATCCTAGATTAATACTTCCATTAGCTGAGAAAGCCTGCAGTCTCGCAGTCTGCACATAGATTTACATAATGTATGGTTTGCGAAAGAAGGGCATAAGTCCAACTGTTTTCTGAGTACTTCTGGTCAATTTATGGCTCATTGTGTGTTTTCATGTGTGACTATTGTACATACAAAAAACTCAAAACCATTCTATGTAATTGCTAGAAAAAATGAATACCTTACAAGAGACAGAATTTGAAATTCATGATAACATTTTATTACAGTATTTCCTAAACCTAAATCCTAAACTAAATAGAATAATTTAATCAACAGATTTAATTTCATAATGAAGTGTTTTATAATCTTCCTGCTTACATGTACCATTGATAAACATTCTTCAATATAACTTTAAAAATCAGCATTTGCCCACTCCCCTCCCCCTCCCCCAATATATGGAGCCTTCTTTGCCATCAGAAGGGAAAACAAATTGCTGTATAAAGAGGCTAAAGTGGCCAATATCAGATGCTCTTCACAAGGAAAAGGGGCTGCAGAGCATTGGGTATCACATAAAGGGCTCATAAAAACATTGTCAATGATAATCTTTAAACCTGCTGTAAAATAAGGATAATATGCCTTATTTCTCAGATAATAATATTTATTAATTTCTCTTATTACAAATAAAAAATAAGAAGAAAAAGGTGATAATAATGCATAAATATCATTATCTTCTTTTATTATTATCTTCTTTATCTTCTTTTAGGGAATTCTTCTCTCAGTATCCGCAATACATTTTTTTTTCATACCAGTTACGGATTAAAGGTAACAAGTATTCCATCAAAGCTAAGCCTGTAATCAGCAAGAAAAGTGTTTACACATCTGCAAATGACAGATACTTATGGGCAATCTCTATTTTAGAGTAATGTTAGGATGCAGGGGGAGAAAATCTACTGTGCCCAGTGATATATTTAGTCAGCGCTCTATAATTGACATGCAAATAAATAACAATCATATTATTATCCTTAGCAGCACCAGCATTTTCATTATTTTGACAGGAGGAAAATTAGTAAGAGATTGCGGCTTATTTTATACTGAACTATAGTACATAAAAGTACACTAATGACATCATCAGATATAAAAAGACGTCCCAGCATCTGATTTTTGTAATTCAGGAAATGTTTCTGGATGACAAGCTATATTCCCTATAGTGCCTTGCCCATTCATCAGTTTACAATCAGAAAATAACTAATCCACTTCACATGAAGTCCCATTCACTTGAATTCATGTGAGGAGTTTTAAATTCAAATCGTGTGTGGCACTCTGAGACAAGCCTGCAGGCTTATGACAGTCTACCTCTCCACATCCCACATACATTAGAAGATGCCAAGCATCACAGAACAGGATTCAATGCATAAATGTAGCACTCCCTCTCTCCCAGGGTATTCAGAATGTTTGGTCTATGGATACGCAGGAATAGAATTACAAGAGGTGTTACTCTCCAAAATCAGACGAGTCTCTTTACATGTCTATATCTATGTCCTAGCGACAAGTACAAGCACACCCTAGTGCAGCACCCAAAGTTTCATACATTTGTACATGCTACAGATTCTGTTCAGCAGCAAATAGTGCTTTCTATCCTCTATATCTGCCTTTATAGTAAAATAGTTATACTAGTATGAGACGAAAAATTATAGAACTTGATATATACATGTATGTTTGTAATCACTGCGGTGCATGTAATTAGTTCCTGCGTCTGCCATATCCTGGGTTGAATGCAGCACAGTACAAAATAATTTTTTGCAGAGAGAAATTAATGTCATGACTGGGATTTTAACCTGCAAACCAGTGATTAAGGTGACAAAGATCTTCACCACTATGCCGAAACATCCTCATAAAACTCCTTTACATGATGATAATATTTCTGAGATATGTGTGATATCATTATTCAGGATATTTTGTTAAAAGCAAATTGTACATTCTCAGCACCATCCTATCATGAAACCTGCTAAATTGGCCACCTGTCTACAAAACCAAATTGCATAATTAGTTACTATCACATTACAAAAGAAAATATGAAATGTAGAACATGTCTATAATGGCCACCTGTTTATAATGGCCCCTTTATAATAAATCCATAGATAACCACAACAGACAGATTTATCATTATAGATTCTGTAAAAACCAAACTCACCAAAGGCAAGGTCACAAAAGGGCAAACAGAAACAGACCATCAAAGATGGCAAACTTTATAGACATAAACTACAGTATACATTGGATCTAGGGTAAAGAAAGATGTGATGACATAAACTACAGTATACATTGGATCTAGGGTAAAGAAAGATGTGATTGGTACATATTGCGATATGATAAAAATGTCACTTTTTATAATCTAGCAAAACCATTTACTATCAATGTCATAATTGTTCTATTAAAAGTAGGGTGGGTCAAAAGGCTTTCTACGTTCCTCACAACTACTAGATGCATACAGGATCTGTGAAAATTTGCTTCTCCCTTGCAACAGATAATAAGTTCACATCTACTGTAGATATATTATACTATTATATATATACACTATTTTCATTATTACAACAATTTTGGTTCAGCATTCTTCCATTTTCATTATCTGATTTTTAAGGGATATTCTAATGTGTGAAGTTCTGACAGCTGAAGGTGAGGGGGGGGGGGGGGTGGGGGAACCCCCCCCCCCCCCCCNGGGGGGGGGGGGGGGGGGGGGATTGAGCACCCCCACTATCTTATATAAATATGTGTGCAAACATGACAGTGTCTACAAATTTGTACACAAAGTCCCTCTACTTTTACAAACAGTTCACTGTCCCCGTTAAGCACTTCATGAGTATTCTAATATAATCATTAATGACATAATAAAATTAATAAGTTAAATTCTAGAGTTTTCATTATCAATAATAATCACTGTTTCATCACCAAATTAGCTTAATGAGCGATGAAATTTAGAGAGAAAAGCACAAATTATTCTATCTTCTATCCATTTATTCTGAATAAAACGATTTTTGTGATCTGCGTTGCCACAAGCACTTAGTTGCCCATGCAACAATATTCCTTTTTTTTCTCTCACTTTAATGATAAACCAAAGCTCATTCTAGTCGGTAAGATGATATTTGCTTCCACATGCCTAAACCAAAACCCCTGTTAAGCCATCATGCAGACAGACCCAAAAATGCACATAAATTAATGCCCCTCTCCCATTAATCGCTGCCCCTCCGGTCTCCCAAGTCTGCCGATCCCTACGATCAATACACTTGGCAAATTAGCGGCCAGAAATATAAACCTCGCTGAATTGATTTGATGAAAGATGATGACTTGCGTGGCGTGGTTCGGCGGTATGTCGGAGTGCGTAGCAGCGGGGAGGAACGAAGGAAGATAGGGATCAGACTGTGCAGGAGCAAGCAGTGATTGCAGAGCGATAACGGGAAAAAGATAAGGCCAAAAACTGGGTTAATGATTTCTAGAATACTTTCTTTTAGGGGTCTGATTAGAATGTATGCCTCTGGCTGTCTAATGGCTCAGAAAACAACTGCCTTGACGTCAGGTATTGGACAACAGTTCCTACCTTCAACGACCAACGCACCCTCCCCCTTCTTCAGAAAAGAGACATGAAATACTTTAAATCTCATTCTTTGGACTTGAGTAACCATGCTATAAACAGAAGTTGCCATGGGACATTATACCATCGTTTTAAATGAGAAAGGAACTACATGTAGTCATATGGGTTGTTCGCTATTGAAGATATCAAACATTCATCAAATTTCATATGTTATGTTATTTATAACACAATTCTACATGAGAAAATTAATAAAAATCAGCTTTTAATACCAATACTTCAATGATTATATAGCATGTCCATGGAATATACTCTGTAAATTCTTAGACCATCTCCATGACAATTGTGTTATTACTTTCTT
This sequence comes from Temnopleurus reevesii, assembly GCA_036244855.1. Lineage (NCBI taxonomy): Eukaryota > Metazoa > Echinodermata > Echinoidea > Temnopleuroida > Temnopleuridae > Temnopleurus > Temnopleurus reevesii. The sequence goes on from BQKZ01000251.1 coordinate 78,583, forward strand.
TCATATAACATGACCTGAATTCTACTTCCAGTAAAAATGTACATATTTAGGTATTGTTAAAAATGTAGAAAGTATTGTTGGAACTTCTGTGACGTCAAGCACAAGGAATCAAACACTGATATTTCATGAATGTTTGGTGACCAATATCATATAAATTCCTTCTATTGCTAAAATAAAAATCCATAAAAGTGTCATTTTGATTGTACGTCATGTCACGTCATCCCTGCCCCATTTCAATTCTTGTATTCACACAAATCTTTGACAAAACCTAGAAAAAGAAAAACTAATTTGCTTGAATCTGAACGTTTGCACTCATATTGGGTAGTCAAGAGATGTTTCAATATTGGACTCTGGCTTAGGATAGTATGTAATCCTACTACATACTGAAATAAAGCATCTGAAGATGTTAAAGCGCCATGTGCACCGAGAGGTTGACCTGTGTGATATATACAAGTACCCACTATTATTATAATTGAACTTTGGGGATGTATGTATAAAATCACCAAATTCAATGCAGCTGGGGGACATAGTAATCTTTGTTTAAACAAAAAAAACGAACATAAAACGGGTTGTCCTTTAATAGGAACAACAATTTTAAGTTAAAGGTTAATTCAGAATACCAAATCAAAAATGATAATAGCATTTTGCCATTTTAAATGTAGTTACCATGGTAATACATTGTATCCAGTCAGGCATGTAATTAAGTTTGTAAATGACACTGAACAAGCACATCAGTATGGAAAGTGAAAATTGTATCTCTGGTTCTCATACAGCGGCATCTTAAGTGGTCTTCAACAGTATACACACTGTCTGTGGCACTGTCACATTATTCTTCTGCCCATTAAGGTATCACTGTGAGCAGATGGGATAAAGGATTTTGGAGAAAGCAAACAACTTCATTCAGGCATTCACAATAGCTCGATACAAACAAAAGAAAGCACCCTCCCTTTTCATTGTGTGACGCCTGTTTGACATATTTCAACAAAATAAGGAGGGAATTTTCTTTTGTGCGTATCAAGCTATTGTGAATGCTTGAATGAAGTTGTTTACTTTGTCCAAAAGCCTTTGTCTCTTATGCTCACAGTGTATAGATCTAGATTTTATACATTTGATCGAGTTGTACAGTATTGTGAGCATGTGTTAACAACACTTCTGCAAAATGCATCATTTGGTAGACTAGTCACAGGCTACTTTCTGGAATTGAACACCAAGGTTAGAACTGTATACAATTCATAGAAGCCCATTCTCAATTCAATAATCCTTCAGCACACATTCATATTCAGTAGAACAGTATACTTTACATCCACATAATAAAGAATGCTACATTGGTATGAAAGAAAAATTCATTGAAAACAAATTTAACAAACTGACAGTAAACTGTCTACTTACATTAGTGAGATGAACAAAAACACAGAGACAAAAAAACAATCAACTATTACTCTCAAATTTCCAATATTTAACCTCCACAAAGGTCATTTCATTCAGACAGTAAAAATATACACCTCCTAAAGGTGAAACTGTGTACAACCACTTTAAATATCACAAAATAAATGAATCTTGAACATGGATAAAAGTATCCATACCAGTTCATATTTCCAAAATTTGAGCAAGATTATCAAGTAATTGTGAAATTGCACATACCTCCCACAAGATTTGAAAAAAGAGAAAACCACTCTCTTCATTTATCCCAAACTATGAGACATGCTCACACATAATGAAAAAAACTCTCAATGAACTCATACCAGAAATATGAAATAGAGTTTCCCTCTAGGTGCTCAGTCTAAAGGAATACAAATTTACTTTAGAACACTCTAAGGGCTAAGGCAGTGACTTGGTTTAATGATAGGTAAATACATGTAGTCAAATAAGCAGGCACGTGGTAGCCAGAAAGGAATGAAGGAATACCGGTTGTGTTAAAATATTGACTTGTGTTCTTAATAACCAGGGATCAGGCAAAATGTTAATAAAAAAGGGATATGAATGTGCTCCGAAAGGGAACTTTCACATGCATGTATAATGAAATATATAAGTTGATGATCCATATTTTCAGAATGAGAACGAAACTTTATGTTGTAACAAAACTTTCTATAAAAAGTACAGTGTTTGATAATAAACCAGGCTATTGCAGGTCAACAATATTGGGTGCATCTCTGCATTAATGAGATTTCTTCTTTAATCACTTCTCCATTCATCTCACATGGGTTGAGTGCAGCATAAAATGGATTAATTTCGAAGAAAATGAAGGTAATATGAACCCCTACACCACTATGCTTCTAAAGACCAACTTGCACATTTTTCAATAATGGTCATAATAAAAAGAAAACCAGTTAGATTCTTCCCCCTATAGTGATGCAATCAATCTTAATTACTGAGAAATGATAAAACAATACAAATGTAAACTGACAGATCAACAGAAAGACAGATAGACAGGGTGAATATCACATATCACATTGGTGTTTATCTTTGCTGCAAATATTTATGGACATCTAATCCCATCAAATGAAAGAAAATACCTTTGGTTGTAAGAGTAAAGGAGATAGCATTTAGACAGTGATGAGTCTTATATTTACGCTTGCTCAAAACAGATGCCAAACTTGAGCAAATATGAATGTCAGACATCTAATTATCACTTACTGTACAGTGATTCAATTTCAATGAATTTGCAGTTGAAGCAAGATAAAAAGGAGTGGGGTATGACTGCAAGATTAAAAGAATGGAAGAGCTGTTGGTAGGATAATATCACACATTTTTATTGCAAAAAGAAGTTGGTATGATATAGAATTCTGCCTTTTTGTTGTTTATTAAAAATACAGTATCTACAGTGCCATAATATGCTGACATCAATTTTTTCAATCATAAGAGATAGTGTTTCCCAAATTTATTTATTTTCAGTGAGCAACAAATAAATGACAATTGCCATTACCTGCTCTGTAACTGTCAGTCTGATCGAAATGTCACCCACAATGTGTACAATTAGATAAATGTATACCATTCCGTTGGTATTTCATTTAAACATAAAAAAGTATTGCTTACTCTGCACAACAAAGTAATCTCAGATATACATATTAAAGAATTTTACCTTCATTACCTACAACTCAAACCAATCCAAGCACCATAAAACTGGTTAAAAAGCTGCAATTTTAACCATGTTCACAAAACTAATCTTAACAGAAATATCCAAAACCGGCGACTTTTGAAACCAGCACAGCACTAGATGGGTTAAAAACGTGAGGAATTACAGGTAATACATATAGGTCACATGACACAGTTTCATTCATGTGCCAATTAATAAAAGAAAATAAGTCTCTTTGACGTAACCAAGGCTGATGGCTCTCTCTCATAAAGGTCATACCATAAATACTATAAATTTCAGAACATGGACAAATATTGTTTAGGACATATTGCATAAATGGTTTAAATTCTAAATTCTTTCATAAAACTCATTTTACAGGTAAATGAAGAAAGAAGATTAACCTTGATTCTGTTACAGCATTCTAAAAATTGGCATGACATTTCGAGTGTGCATACAAACTGCAGCAAGCGCCAAATTACTCAAATTTCATAGAAACACACATCAGTATATAAGTGGAATGCTGTTATACAGTACATACAGGAGTATTGATGCTACGTTTGCTGTTATAATTTTCAAAAAATTAGTTGTATTCAATTGAACATGCATAAAACATATTTCTCATCAGTGTAAAAAATATACAAAGGGGAAAAGGGCAATTAGCCCCCTAAACCTTTACGATAGCTCCTGCAAGCAAGATAAAAGCCCCAGTAAATGTAATACAGGGACAATTTTTTTAGGAGAAAAATGTAAAAAAAAAAGCCCTAGCAATAAAAAAGAACAAAAAGGATTTTCACCTTGTTTATCATGTATATGATACATTTGAAAAGGCATGATATTAGGAATCAGAAGGGCAGTACAAACCGCTATGAGTGTTAAATTATTCAACCAAAATAAATAGAAATTGAGATCACTATAAACAAGGAACTGACTATTTTTTCGTCAGGTCGTTGTGAGAATGCAATGCAGGGCAAATTCTTGATTATGAATATTTGACCTAAATTACAACAGGAGAAAACTTTGAAATTTGGTATTAAAGAACACGTCTTTAAGGGTCAAGCACCTCCTTGAGTTATATATTCAAG
>BQKZ01000251.1:96010-110787 GCA_036244855.1 Temnopleurus reevesii
TACCCACAAAACCTCCAAACAAACAGCCAGGGAAACAGAACGGAATGCTTTGAAAGCATTATGAAATAATCAATGACCTTGAATGTAACATAACTATATTGGCTACATGCCTCGTCCACATTGCCATTTCCAATACACATCTAATTTATGTGTGTGGGTTCAGCCTAATGTAGCATGTTGTTTACCCAGAAAATAATAATCATATGGCTACTTGTTTGCACAGGTTTCTACTGACTTTTTGCAGATATACATGTATATGCTTCCAGGTTCGAGTTAGTATAAAATCTTTAAAATGCAGAATCTATTCAAATTCATTGCAATCAAAGATGACAGATGATCTTAATCATTTTCTCCATGTTCTTTGAGGTTTTAAACAAGTGATAGCAAAGAATTTGTAGCATTTTTAGTCTTTAAATCATTATATATTCATTTATTTTTGCATAATTCATTTATTAATTTCATTTATCTATGTAAGTTCCCATACTTGGATTTACATGAGAGGATCATGAATTCCCAATGAAAAAAATAATAATGCACAAAAAATGGTTGAAAATGCTCCAATATGCAGTTTACATTGCCAAAAAATAAAATTATTAAACATTTATGTAGCATATAATCTATACTGAGATTTGGTGGACTTTTGAAAAAGCAATTAACAAGAAAAATTACTCAAGAATAGAGCTCAACATTCAGGCATGACAATACCCATCAACTGGTATTTGATATTTCTCTCAGAAAATCCACCTTTCTAAACAAAAAATGATAAACAATTAATTTTACTCAAATATCAATACATTAAATTCTGGGGTTTTCTACCTGAGTGATAACCTTTATTGTAAAAAATAAATATTGACACAATTGCATGGATCTAAACGTGATTCAACAGCATTTGCTTTCAATTCTAACCCTTTTCAATTTAAACTCAAGTTTGATTCAGTTGTTTACTGGCATTCACGTCACACATGATTCTGGTGCAAAAGCTTTGAAAAGGGCAGTATCTAGCATTGGAAAGTGTGTGTTCAATGCAAACATAAATACAGGAACATAATTGAAGAGGTGGAGGTTGAGAGAAGATACATCCTAAAACATATAGTTAAATTCGCTTTAAAAAAATTACTTTGAATATGCAACCACTCCTGCCCCCCCCTTCCCTACAAAGTCAACAATACACTGATCCTTGTTCCAAATTCTTTGAGACCCTGTAAGTCAACAAAATATTTGTTACAATTCCCCTTAAAAGTGGGGGAAATAATAAGGTTTTAGTAGGCATGCCATTCAAATAAGGTTTGTGGAAGGGAAATCATGAAAAAAATACCCACAATATCAAGTTTTTAGAATGAAAAAAAATGGAGGGAAAGAAATCACCCTTAATTAACACGATTAGATGTTTCAGGATTTGAAAACCCCAATTTCTATGATTTTTAAAGATTTTCCAAGACTTGAGCCTTAAAGGGAAACCAACCCCTGGAATTATCGTGCTCTCATGATATGAAGAAAAATCAGATGAACAAACTGTGAGAATTTGAGCAAAATTGGACAACCCGTTTAAAAGTTATGAATTTTCAAAGTCACAAAGATATGACGATCCCTACCGCTCATGGGGATCCATGTGATCGGCAAAACCGATGGAATCCGTGACGTCAGGTCAGACAACTCCTCATTCACTCTGTACACAAAACTTCACAATTTCTCCTTTTTCTCGGAGAAGTCATCAAAATGCCAAATGTTGGTTGGGGGTATAGTATTTCTGTATTGATTCTGCATGTATTTTGAAAAGATTCATGCAGCAACCTTACTCTAAATTTTACATTGATCAATTTTTAAATATTCTATGTACAAAGTGAATGAGGAGTTGTCCGACATGACGTCACGGATTCCGTTGGCTTTGCCGATCACACGGATCCCCATGAGCAGCAGTGATCGTCAAATCTCTGTGACTTTGAAAATTCATGACTTTTGAACGGGATGTCCGATTCTGTTCAAATTTTCACAGTTTGATCATATGATGTTTCTTTATTCAATGGGAGCACGATAATCCCAGGGGTTGGTTCCCCTTTAAAAAAGCACCCTTTTTCCAAAAAATTGGGAATGCTGGCAACCACTTTCATGTTTATTACAAGAACCCAGAACAAACTATTGTGCCTGTCTATAAAAGCCACTCATTTCCAGGGAAATAGATAACGTTTGTAAAATCTACTTGAAGACTGTATCATAGTATTCTGAAAAAATTCTTCAAGCTCTATTCATTCTTTCTTTTTTTTGGAGAGTGGGACATTACTTTGTTTTCAATAAAAAGTCGCTTTGTGTTCATAATTTACTGTAGAAACTGAAATTTTTGCAGTGAATCTTATTTTCACCAATTTTCAATGCTGGCCTCATCAGCACTTATGTATACTTCATTGTGAACAAAATCTGTTACTTGACAAGAAAATAACAAAACTCCCCCCAAAATGCTAAAATATTTGTATACTGAAATACTGACTTATTAAATTTATAGTTAAAGTACATACCTTACTTGTTTCAGGATACGTGTGAGCATAAATTAGGTCAAGGCTATAACACTGTTTTTAATTAGCACCGCAGACATTAGTCAGACGAGCTAGGCAGGGGGTAGGGTGATTATACCTGAACCTGGATCTATCTACAGCCATGCACGTAATTAGGCATCTGAATGTTTAATCTTGTTCCCATATGTAATCATACCTGAATAAAACAGCATCATTTTCTATCAGATACCCAATAAAGAGTGTAGAGTAGTACATGCTGAATACATAATAATTTATGCTCGCATATTTTTTTTTTTTTACCGTCCATAAAAAAAAATGTTTTTCATTTAACCATACAATTCTTTCAATTTCTCTATGAGAACAAATACAAATTATCATTTAATACTCTATTTCATGTGATAAAGTATGTTTTCAATTCTTTGAAAAGGCAGGTTTACCAATGGATGCAAATCTTATGCATAGCTTGCCCGAGGCTTACTCAACATAGCTACAAGTAATGGATGCAAAGTGGACTTTGAATATTGTAGTTCCGTACAGATTTAAGGAGCACCATATAACTAGGTTTGTTAGCAAGAAATCTGCAATTTGAATCTAGTCGTAAAAGAAACGAGAGAAAAGTATAAAACGTATCATATAGCGTCAGAATAAAATATGAAATCGTATTTGACGTGGACGATCATATAAACCTAGAAAGACGTTTCTACATGTTCGAAAAGTACCTCTGCACATATACTTGGCATGATACACACACACTTTGCCTCTTTCAGATTCATAACTGCATGTTCTTTTCATACATCAACCACTCACATACCAGCCCAGTAACACTATGAACCATGTGCGTGCTCTCTGCATCAATGCACGCTGTCCTCTCCAGCTCTTAATTGCACAGCCGTAATTGAATGCAGGGAAAAGGACAGGACAAAGTTGACACTAACGCGTGCTTGCACACCCCCCTTGGATCAATCCCATGATGTTCGTGGGAGGAATGACGTAAGACTGACTCCACTGTCTTCTCAGTGTGATCTCATCATCGACGGCTAAGGCTTGTTTGTCTCCATCCAGAGGTAGAAAAGAATAATATATTCCACCTCCACTCTCAAAAAAGATTTGAAAATATATGCCATAACCCACACAGTGCATTATGAAAACTAGAAATTGATGCATCAAGTAATTACAGCCACTATTTTTGGAGTGAGGACAGATAAAAGTTGATCATTTACTTAAACCTTTGTGGCATAAAATGTCATCATCATATTTCTCATAGTTGAACACAAAAAATAATCTTGAAAATCCACTTCAGTTCAATATGGGAAGTAGTGCATCCTCTAATCAAAATTTTCAAAATTTACTTCATGGTACAATAACATGCGTGCCACTCACGCGCTAAAATTTCTGTACTGGTTAAAGTTTGGCAAATTCCCCAGTGTGATGTATTACATTTGTGCCAAAGTGCATAAGTATTGTTTCGCTGAAAATTCATCTCACTCCCAATCACATTTCTCTACAAACCAATAATAGGCACATAAAAACGGATTGATAAAAAAAAAACCTAATTAAACAAAATCTGTACTAATTTTTAAGTATAGCTTAATAAATAACTTTATTCTGGATAGTTCATAAAAATCTATTTGACGGAATAATACAGATATTTTCGAGGCTGAGCTGTACATTGTGAGTATATGACCTTCTCAGAATATATGTAGTACCACAAATAGCATCCCATGTTGTTGTCTCTGGTTACGTTCCCCATACCCACTTACGTCCAATCCTTATCTCATCTTACATCTTCAATTTCTACATCTTTCTGCTCAAGAACGATCCCTAGCTTACGTCTTCATTTAATCCCTTGCCATCTAAAACCATACATTCTGTATTGAGTCTCTGAGCAGTTTTTAAAACACAAGTTTTCAACGGGAAGAGTCTTGTATCTTCTCTCAAACTGCTTGTCTGGGATCAGTTTCTTGACTGGGTTTCAGGTAGCAATTGATGATAGGATGATAACTTTGTAAATATCTTCTTTCAAATGAAAGGATGATGACCATTTCTAAGAGGACGTCTCTCCCTGGTAGACAGGAAGACATGGAGGTTTAAATACTAAGGAGCAATCTTGGACTTTGGGTTTAGATTTCATCTCCAGTTCCGGTGAAAGCAAGAAACCAATATTCACAAAATTTAACAAAACTTATATCTATTCTTGTGAGAGAAATGTAAAAAATAGTCCCTCAAAAGTTCAACATTTAACATTAATGAAATAAAAAGAACAGGTACAAAACAGGTAAAGCTTAGAAAATGTGATTATTGTGTTAATTATTCAGGAAAGGTATAAGAAACATGAATATCTTATATATCTTATTTCAATAAAACAGTAAATCTCCTGCAATAAAACAGTAAATCTCCTGCCATAAGAGAGATTATATTCAGACCCTAAATAGTTCTTGATACAAGTGTACATCTAACACTTACTATATGTTCCCTTTTCCTGAAAAAAATGAAATTCTGGACAAGAACACCAAAAAAATGTAGATAAACATTTGGAAGAGAGAACCCTTACAAGATTTTGATACTATATGAGGAGATGATTGTCATCAATACCAAATATAATTACATAGGTATTTCTTTCTTGGCTCAGCATCTAGTTTGTATCTTGATAACCTAAAACAAAATATTATGCCTAACCTCCTGTAACGGGCCTACATGTTGAGTATAACTTGGGAGAATTTCAGGGTTTTTATTTAAAATTTCAAATTGTTACTTGCTCATCGCTGGAATTTTTTATTTTAAATTGTGATTTTTTTAATTCAAATACATGTAGTCATCATCATTTCAGAAAAAGTGAATCCTGATGGCTGCTCTCATACTATACCAGCATGAACAGTGTCTAATTTATATTAGCCTCGAAAACTTCATAGTCAGATGCTTTGCTTTATTTCTGAGGTAAATATACAGGTACATGCAGCACAGGACAAATGAATATGGTGAACCGATTCTTGCAGGCAGGTTGCTGGTTAATGTATGTATGAAGTAAAGGAAGGCTACAAACGTGTGCAAATATTGCATAATTATGAAAAGTCATTTATGTACTGTATCTTAAGATAAAAGCATTTTTCAGACTGCCTTTTTCACTTTTGAAAGTAAAATATTCTATATAACCTTTAAAAAATCATGGTCTTGATAAAAGGGTGCGAACATAAAGTAGGTTAGGTTCAAAAGATCACTTATAGAGCAAGCACTCGGAGAGCTTCCAAGGGTACAAGGTTTATAATTTCACATCAATTTTCACACTTCCAGCTTCAATATCAAAGTTGTAATGTGAACCTCCAAACTATGCAGCCATATAGATGTCATAGTCTGCACACACTCAGACCCCAGCACATGCACCACATGAGATGATTTCGAATATCATTAGCATTTATTGAAGACCCTTACAGTAGCATCCAACATTGATGTGCACATCAAAAAGGTAGTAAATAAAATGGTCATTAAAGTGTTTATGCAGTTGTAAACAATGTAAACAATGTTGATAATTCTATATATTTCTTTACCCCCGTTCCCCCCCCCCCCCATGAAAAAGAAACCACCAGTAAATTTTATTTCATTTTTTTTCCTCCATTTCTAATCAGACATTTCTTGGATTGAAAAAAACAATCACAACACACAAATCAATGCCCAGTGCCCAGTGTCTTGAGTTAGGAAAAAGCCAATCGATTGTATCAATAAGTAGTAATTCAAAAGATCATGCATATTTTAATTGTAGTACTTCAGCATCAAAGCATTTTTTGAAAACATCAAAAAATAAAAGATATTTTCATTATCATTACTCCTTTTTAAAGAATATTTACATAAACCTGTCTTTTAAAGGAGACTAAACATGAATAGACAAAGTACTCCTATGAAGAAGCGAATGAGGCACAATGTTCCCATGACAACCGTATCACGTACAAAATTAACGATACAAAAGATGAATAATTTGTAATTATTGCGATAGGAGACTGGACAAGGTCATGTGACAACACATGCTCTATATTCGCTTAACCACACAAATCCATCACAAATGCATTATAATAAGATTATTTAGCTTTCTAAATCAAACAGTTGATGCAGCTCGGTTCACACAACTGAAAACCAATTAAAATTGAGGATAATTGATATTCAGATTGATATAGTGTACTGTATGTCTGCATAAAAAGAGTGAATGAATTTGTTATACAACATATTTCTTTTGCCCCTCCTAAAAATGTGTCCTTTTTATTTCATAAGGCATTTCTGAATGGTCACAAATAATGTTCAGAAATCATAGAATTTGACCCTTGGCTAAAATTAAAATGTAAATAATTTATAAAACTCACCACTATCCATTTAAATTCTGATGTATGTTGGCTCGAGGTATTTGCCCAACACCCCACATAAGCAAAACTTTGGAATGAAATACTATTGTGCAGTTTTTATCAAGAGAACTTCGGAATTAGCAAACATCTTTCATAGCTTAAAACACTGGACCCTATTCCTTCAAGACATTAATCATTTAAGGAGATATAAATTGTTTTAAAAATAACTAATTAATAAACAAAGAGCAAAGAATACCATGTACACGAAATGAAAGTACATGTACTTTGGCCTCATTCAAATGAAGCATGTTTTAGTAATTTTATGCATATAGGGTTTTCACAAAAACAGAGATAGCGATCAAATTCATCTATTCCACAACCCAGGCATGACAGAATGTAATTTCAATGAAAACGGTAGCTCTAGCGTCAATCACAAAGTGTAATTAGAATTGCATTAGAGGCTAAGACACAAAGGGTTGACTCCCCTCGACTTATTTAATGCCAAGCACATTTAATCCCATCAAATTACACGATCTAAAATGTCAAGCTATACAGAGTAACACGGAGAGAGGGTGATGCCTGATGAAATGAATGTATAATGATGTCTAGAACCATAATTACATGGTCTGTATGCATACCAACCTAAGATAGAAATATTCTATTTATGGGTCTCATGGTACATGTAGCTCAAACAGGTACTAGTAGTACCTCTAACAGGTACAAATTGTACACTTTCAAAATAAAACATTTCTAATGCAATACTACATATAGATTGTGATGAGTATTTAATACAATTATTCCTAATTTTTGTCTGGAGAATAGATATATTGTCTGTATTACCTGCTACGTGTTATTAAATTTTACTTTTTTAACCCTTTTTTAAACAAAACAAAGTAACCAAACAATTTCATGAATTTAGAGGAACAGAAGTGGGTAATTCTTGATAGCATAGAAAGTCAACCAAATGATTTAATATCTATAAACACTAACATCCCCCTCCAAAAAGAAAAAAAAACAAATTGATAATTTTATACAAAGAAAAATTAACATTGACCAGTTTAGTATGTCAAAATTGAGTGCAAAAATCTTTAATCTTTTAACAGTTTAGCTAAGAAGGCTACTTCAAGAAATTAAAAAAAATTAAATAGTTGTGCCGGCTCCTTTTCTTCCCTTCTCCTTATCGCACACAAAACTACAAGCATCATGGAGAAATGATCAGAAAGGAATATTATTTCAAAATTTTCAGCCAATGTACTTTGAAATCTTGCTTCTCTATATTCCCTGACGTGACTATCGCTTTCTCCATCAAATTATTCCACTTCCCTTGTGAATATACTGTTTCAGCAAAAACTGTGACATAAACTACATTTTGTAGACTTGTGAAAAAGAGGGTCCCTCCACATACAGCCCAGTATTCATGCAAACAATCTGAGTATATTTCAATACCATGCTTGGTCACACAACTGTATCTTTGTTAACTGATCATATTCTAAACTAATTAACGTACAATTATATCATAAGAACATAAGAACATTATAATTTTTATACACCTGAAATTCATCATACTCATCCTTCCAAGTTAGAATTTCCAATCACTTGGGTGCCAAATGTTCAAGTGAATGGAGGGTATTGACCCATTAGCAGATCATAAATAAACCCCACATTTCAACTACCATTAAACTCAAGCAGAAATTAGAATACTGTCCGATTTCCTTCTTTTTCATTTCATTTCCATCAGAATCGCTCAGCCATACAACCTGGAGTGATCGAGCCTTCTACATCTCTGGGCCAAAACTGTGGAATAGCCTTCCCCACTTCATTAGGAGAGCAGATACGCAATCAACCTTTGAGTCCTACCTAAAGACATATCTGTTCCCCACTACCTTGTCGTTAGAAGAATAACCAAATTGTACCACTACTGGGAGCTCTTGGCCTGAAAGATAAACCATAGCACTAATTAGGACATTGAAAACTGTGAGACATTATTTTTGAGTAATCGAGCGCCATGAGCGCCCAGCTGTGGCGGAGACCGGCGCTATACAAGAGGCCATCATCATCGTCATCATCATCATATTTATTTTCCCCAGTTTAAATACAAATTTTGGGGGGTATTCTACAAGAATGGATTGGTGTAAAATCTGGGCAGAGAAAGAAAGGTCGAGACTATAATTAAAACGGAATCTCTATAGATCAGTTTGAGTTTATATTGGTACATAAAATTAATTTATCCCTTTGATACACAATATATATCAGACAGGATAAAGTTTTGTTGAAAAAAGGAGGAAATGGTAAAGTCAAGAAAAATTTGAAAAATATCATTCAATAATATAACTATAGACTATTCTTTCCAGGTTTAACTTTATTTCAGAGCAATCCTCAAAACTATCAGCATTGCAAATATTTTGTAAAACACACAGAAAATTCTCTATACTTGACATATTTCAAATACATTTATTCCTACTTAAATCTCTCCAATATACTCAGTGCATGCTGCACTGTGAACTACATGTATATAGCTTTGCGGAGGCGTCAAAAGGTGGGAATGGAGATTAGGTGCACTAGGTAATTCAATTATAAACACTGGACTGAAATCAAGCTCCATTCCTCCAAGCGACAAGTAATAAGAATTCATTTAGTTTAGAAGCAAATCAAGAAATGAAAGATGACCAAGCAATGTAATATGAGTAGGTTAGCCTTGAATATGGAAGTCACAAAGAATAAGGATAGTACTGGATAAGCTAAAATTTTTGAGTTGATTTAATTTCAACAAATTTTGCGGTCCTTCAATAGCCTCATGGAAATTTGAACTCAGTATGATGCACATTTATATGACTATAAACACCATCAAAAACGCTATAATAACAACCTGCTAAAATCCCAAACGGGTCCATATATGAGAGGATATCTGCACAGGTAGAACAGGAAAGAGAAGTGAAAGATTTTTGGAACATCTAGTTTTATTTTCTTTGTCTTTATCTACATGCATAATAATTCTGCTAATGTTGATGTTAAAACATGAAACAAAAATTATCAAGAGATACCGATCATGTTTGGAAATTAGTTGGAATCTCTTGTTAATTTCAAATGCATTCATCCCAGAATCATGTCCTTCATACTTTCTTGTGATCATAATTTCTTCTTTTCATTAATTTGTTCATTTATTATTGTTTGTAATGTATAACATGGCTGCTGGAAACAATGTTAGACTACTGATGGGACTACCCTACATAACTGAACAAATTAATGAATACAGTTCAGATTACCTGCATGTACAAATTAATAATTTATTTACCCCTATATACATCCCAACATTTGTTTGACACATGTATGTATTACTTGACCATGAGCAATCCTAGATTGGTGCGGGAATACTTGTTATTTAAGATTTGAGGTGTCAAGCTATTGTAAACCTGCAACGTCAAGGAAAGCTTGATGAAAGTGGTGCAGATGTCTGAATGCACTGAATAAATAAAACCTCTGCAAAAAATGTCAGCTTACATATGTTTTCCAAGCAACTCACCTGCACAAAAAAAATTATCTATAATTTGCTCCATAATTTTTCATCTATACTAAGATACATCTTCCATTGGATTGTTTTTTTTACATTAATTTGTAAACTTCAGAGTTCATTACAAGTTTTGTTCAATAAATTCACTAAATTTTAATGGGTAAATTTATACAAGTAAATTCATAGAGGTTCGTATCTCTATGATCTATGAATAATTTTGCACACAGTTGACTTTCAACATTATCAGAGTTACAGTAATGTAAGAATATTTTAATAATGATACACACCACTACTGCTTTTTCCTTTATAAAAAAATCCTTTTCCTGCATTCAAGAAAACAGTAAGAATTTTCCAAAAAAATGACAAGGATGGAATTAATGCCCTGAATGCAAGTATTTCCACCTTAATCATATGTATATATGGGTGGACTGCTTACAATCTTTACACCTGGGAAATCTATTGTGCCATTATGACATTATGACACAGGAAATACAATCAAAGGTTTTCCCTTTCAATGGAACTATGCACTCACATTGGTTTTTCCATGAAGAATACAAGTTGTGTCTACCATAATAGAACTGCTGTGACTTGTAATTCAAATCTGAGAAATCTACACCAAGAATACTCTGCGGATTTGTATACTACAATATCCTTTCACCTTCTTTCTTTCTTCCTTTCTTTCTCTCCCTATCTCGTCTTCTTATTTGATCTCATTTGCCTTTCAGTGACTCCAGTGCTTCAATATCATTATATCTACCATAACACAAAGTTTTTCAAAGTGCATGATATAATACAGTTGAAGATTATTACAAACTCTTGTACAAAAGATGTATGTATTACCTGTAAATGAACCAAACTGCACATTATAACAACCTCAATTACCCTACTGTGTGCATACATAAAACTACAGGAAGAAATGTTACATGTGTCTCTAATGCTTTATGAAACTGAAATCACCATTATAGTACCTTCTCTTTTCATTTAATACTGTTTGCATGCAATACTCTTCATGTTGATCTATACTGTGCAGATGCTCACGTAACAAAAAGATAAGCAACCATTATTTGCATCATGGCATTTAACATGATAAGCTAATTAACTCCATAATCTGACCAAAACATTTTGCAGAAAACAAGTTGGTTGTTGTACGAAACTCAAGTAAATTCTGGTCAGATGTTAGAATCGATACTTCTATGGATAATTCCCACAAAAGTGTTGCTTGTATCAGTACAACTGAATTCATGTGCATTACCTGTAAATCGCATTTGACATAAGGGTATATTCTCTTGGTTTACTTTTTAACGAAAAGTAACTGCATAAATCATAGCTTTGCACCTATGGTCGTATTAATGTGGCCTACTTACCAAGTTTGACTTGTAATGATGATGGCTTTCTTAGATTTTTGATGGAATGTCTACTTGAGGGTGAATTGGTTATATCCACATGGGTCGTCATCCTTTCCGTCTCCAACATCTGAAATTTTGAATGATATGATAAAAACAGAATGAAATCATTATCAATCATTATCAACACTAAAATGTGGAGATGGATTGTTTGTGATGATGATGGTGGTGATGGTGATGATGATGATGAGGAGGATGAGGATGATGATGCTGATGATGGTGATGATGATGGTGATGATGATGTTGATTATTATTATTATAACAAAGTTGATCATACAAGCCAATCTAATTCTGTATTCTCTTACCCATTTGCTTGTTTCATGCTTGAATTATACATTCACACAAGACTACATTTCGAACCTGATCCATATGGATTTAAAACTGTATTGATAAAGTCTGACTAACCCCTAAAAAATCAATCGGGTTTGATCCATATTGAATCAATATGGATCAAACCAATTTGAAAAGTAAGGGTGTCAAGAAGACAAGTATTTTGTAGAATCATTTTGCTGCATTTGTAATAATTGCTGATGTTCAATCATTTTTCCTAAACTAATTTGGTGTATTATACAGCTTTGCATTGAATGTATCAGTGATGAAGATGTCAGTGGTGGTGATGGTGGTGATGATGATGATGATGATGATGATGATGACGAGAGTAATGATACAGATGATGAATTGCTGGTGATGATGATAATGAAGATCATGATGCCAATGATGATAACAGTGTTATAATTCAGTCCTGCACCACTCTTCTACTCTCACCAGTGCTGCAATAGGGAACTGCTTAGAAATCAGTAACTTTATATTGAGAATTAGAAGAAAATTCTTGATAATTACGGGAAATTAATTCTCAATTCTATTGACAATTTATGTTTGAATAAGTGGCAATTAATGATTTGTTTTCCTTTACATGGATTTCACTACATATTCTAAAAAATGTGTCCATAACTTTACAATGATACGTAGAAGGTATTGAACTGACGGACAAAAAAATAACTGAATACAGGGCACGGCCCTGCCCCTGGGCCTGGGTCTGGGGCTCGGGCATGCACTAGGTTCAGATTTGTACAAGGTTCACACCTGTTTTGGATAAGGATTGCCTTTTATTTTGTAATCCTGACCCTATCAAACCTAAACCTATGCAACCTCATTGCTGGACCTATTTTTAAGTCTCACAGTCACAAAACTCAATGTCACGACAGCACAATTCGACAATCCACTAAAGTAAATCGCATGCCGTGACGCAGTCCACTTTCAAAAGATTCATTTCACTTCAAGAATTCCGCCGATCAATCAGAAATATAAAAATATATCCCATTCTGGCTGTGACATAAATCCAATGCTAAGTAAAGACACATCTGCAATGAATGCACATCATGTTGAATGCCTACCAAAATAAATTATCTGCTCCACTGTAGGCCATACACAAAACACGATTCCAAAAACCGTACACGAAAATCTATTAATGGGGCCGATGTGACACGAAAACGAAAATTAGCATACCATATGATTCCCGATTATGAAGAAATTCGCGATAATAAAAGGTAATAATCCTGCTCAGGAGGAGCACCTTACCCGTGTGTGTTCATTGACTGATGTCGCATAGCCGCTGTCTGTCTCGTCATCTTCCATGCTTGCTCCGTGTTCGCTGGATGACTTTTTTCCTGTCCAAAGGAAATTAGATGTTCATCTCGATAATTAGCAAATCAGCTGACGTTGTTTTCGTCGCGCGCCATCTTGTGGTAAAAAGCTATATAGTCTGCGCAGCTCGAGAAACTTTCATCAAATAAAATTACTTTACTTTACAAGTTTCAAGTTTATTGACCCATCTTTCGCATAACAGGATACATTAATTTGTGTTAATATACAATGTAACAATGTAATATACAATGTAACATCAGTTAGGTAAATGTTGGTTTAGATACAAATATTTTCAAGATGAGACATAGAAACAGAAGCAGAGCAAAAAGAGAAAGATAAGGAGACCTATAAAAGCAGAGCTTGTGAAAAGGCCACGTTGAAAACAAACTTTAATAATCTGTAACCAAGTATTTTCTATGAATGCTTATAATATTGGGTTACAAGATAAAACATATGTACAAGAAAGGAAGTATATACAAAAGGAAGGGAAGGAGTTACTGGACAAAACAGGATAGTAAAGAGAAGTAAGAGACAGGGCTAGAAGGACTTGAAAGCAGAAAAAGACACAAGGACAGAACACAAACTTTTACAAGACAAGAACAAGACAAGTGGAACACAACATGTGCAAGCTCATTACTGCTCGAGGCAAAAATTAATCAACATACAGTACAATAATATATGAGGTAATACTTCACTGATTGTACCAGGTAGACATGAATATAAATTAAGTTTCAACATACTTTTCTAAGAGACTTTGCTTCAAGATATTTTTGAAATTATGTAGGTTTGGAACAAACCACAAACTTGACCGTTACAATCGCCCTCTCGTTTAGACTTTCTTGCTCAATTTAAAAGTCTCTTAGAATTAGGAGGAACGTCCAATGATTGGAAACTGCTCCCCCCCCCCCCCAAAAAAAAAACCCAACGAGAAATAAAGGCAGAATATCATTCTAAATTAAAGAAAATAGTGATACTCTCTGCACTTCTCTTATTACATAATCACCTTGTGTGTGTCATAACGTGTATCAAAACTCGCTTCTTTAAGTAAACTATCATAATCTAATGTATTTGAATTGTTCTAGATTTTGTTCTAAAGCATTTGACAGAAGTGAGGATTAGTGACAAAAAGACAAAACAAAACATTGGTCATTGACTCATTTTTTTTCCCATGATGATGATTTGGGTTTCTATTCTTATTCTGCTATCTAGGCCTTGTGTTAAAAAGGATAGAGGCATAATCATACTGATTGTTCTAATTATTGATTTATTTCCATTTCATTGGACCTGAATGCGTTTCGTGTGTAAATATAAACCGTGGTAAAAGTTTTCTATACCGGTAGTGGATATATTTCCCTGTCATCTCATCGAAGCACTCTCCATGACCATGAGC
>BQKZ01000251.1:112566-156075 GCA_036244855.1 Temnopleurus reevesii
ATAGAGATTGGACTAGGCAGGCATTGAGCTTTACAATCACTTCAAGTTCACTTTTTTTCCTCCATGTTATTGTAAGTATTCTGTGAGTGTGTAAAAAAAACTAACAAATACATGAAATAGTCCCCTTGTCAATGTCATGACTGCCTGGGATTTTCACACTTTATGCTACCAATGGATCATTAATTGCTGTATTCGCAAAAAGAAAGGATGTATTTACTTTGAAGTATTTCTATGTCTTTTAATTAATTGTGTGTTTTTTTTTAGGGGGGGGGGGTGGCTAGATTAAAAAAATTGTATAATATATGAAAGAAGCATGGCATTAGATCACAATATTGCTAAACCACTTTTATTGCCACCATTTTGCAACTGTCTTTCAAGTACATAGAATTCTTTTCTAC
Source organism: Temnopleurus reevesii (assembly GCA_036244855.1). Classification (NCBI taxonomy): domain Eukaryota; kingdom Metazoa; phylum Echinodermata; class Echinoidea; order Temnopleuroida; family Temnopleuridae; genus Temnopleurus; species Temnopleurus reevesii. Next base: position 112,965 of record BQKZ01000251.1, read on the forward strand.
CTATTATTACTTTGAATGCTCAGGACAATAGATATGGTCCATTGAAGCCATTATCCTGGAATTTGTAGTAATAATAGGTCAGCAAAGCATTTTTACTTGCATTGTATCATGAAACTTTTCTGTTAATTTGTTGTGATTCATTAGTGGAACTCTAGAAGGGAAAAGAGAGAGGCCGAGCTATAGGGATTTGCTTGCAGACCCTCAGTTAAGATTCTCTGGTCTGTATGAAGAGAAGTGTGCTGACCTCTATGTGACCTGCCAAGTCTTTGCTGATGGGAAACCTTTGATCTTGCCAAGGAGGACATCTTATAGAGCATTTACTACTAGATGGAAGTGAGCATAAGAAAATGATGATACATGTCATTCTATGTGGTGCGGAATTGACTTGGGTCACATGTTCAAGACGAAGAGAAAAACAAATCAAAGTCACAGATGACATGCACAATTTTAAAGAATATAAAGAATTTAACTAAACAAGCCCACCTTTCCCAAACAATTGAATTGGGGTCTAATTTTAGAGGGTTTTATGACATGAAGTGGTAGATTGTTTTATTGAAACACCACAAATGCCCAAATCAAGATGTTTGTCTATTTGGATAGTTAACAAATCAACAAGTGATAATATTAAGCTGCAAATGATTCTCAAGATTTGAAATGTAAAGAATCATTTACAATCATTTACTGCACATCTAGGAATTAGTTGGCAGAAATTTTCATTATCATAACAGATATATGGATAGTAAATGGGCTCCTTTTCCCTTCTATCTGAAGACGTAACACAAAAGGTAGCTTTGTATTAGAATCTTTCAAGTCATTCCTCTGCAATATTGACAATTTGTTCGATCTCTTAGAAAGTATGTTCAAAATATTGTAGTGGCATACAGAGGTCTGAATATTTTAACTGAAAGGCAAAATAGAAATTTACCAAGTGAAAAAACAATATCGCTGAATTTAGCTAATTTCTAATAATAAAAGTACCTGGTCCATTGAATATTCATGTTTGACTTTTATGAATTTGTAGAATCTATCGGAACTTGACTATCTATCCCTGAATTTCATGTTGTCTAACACTGGGAATTTTTTACCCCAATTTGTCACTTTTGTTTGTTCCAGCTGGAATGAATGGCTGACACTTCCTCTAAAGTTAAGTGACCTTCCAAGGAATGCACAGGTAAGAACCTAGAAGAAGTTCAACGCAAGTAAGAATTCTTTGGTTTAAATACCTATTATTAAACTAAGAACAATGGAATCACTGTGGGGTCACCGAGCCATATACCTGTACCTTTTCTGTTTAATTATTAATTATCAGGTGTTTTCCGTAAAAAATCCCATTGACTTGATTGAGGGCAGTTTGCTCAAGCTGCATGCTTACATGTGATCAAATGAAATCAATAACTCAGAATTTGTTAGTCACAAAATATTTTATTATTTATATTTTATTTGTATTTTATTTTGTCATTTTTATTCCCATTTTTTCAATTTGAAGAAAATGCTTTTTCTTCCTGATGAAACATTCAATACAATATGTATAGAGAAGTGAAACAAATCGTAACCTTTATTATATTTCCACCCTAGGCTGCCTTTACAATCTGGGATGTGTATGGTCCTGACGATGCAAGACCGGTCGGAGGGACAACTGTCAGTCTCTTTGGCAAACATGGGTAAGAAACAAAAAGATCATGGAATGAATTCCCTCATTCAGATGGATAGACAGATTTTATTTGGCTGTGCTGTTGTTGAACTGAATCATATCCCAGAATTATTACAACCTTCTTATTATGACATCATATCCATTTACTTTATGAAATTATGATTAACTTGCTGCAATGTTAAATGTGCTATTTGCAATATGTTCTTATTTTTTTATGTTCCCTAATGTGAGGAGAAGTATATTTTTTCAACCTCCTCTTGTTTATTTGTGTCACCAAGGAGATACAGTTATTTTTGCAAGGAAGAGTAAACACTAAAATAATTTGAAATTAGTTTTACGAGCAAATAGAAGGAAAATTTCTGGGATTCTGTTTGTCCATGCAATGTGACAGGATTTTTTACTTAATCAATGTACCTCCTGCCAGTGGACACTCATTTCATTTCTACCATATTTTGATATGAAGAAAAGAAATCAGTGTTGCCAATTGAAATATTAAAAGGATAAATAATACATTCTACAGGACATTCCGAAACGGCATGCAAGACCTGAAGGTATGGCCGGGGGTCGAAGGTGACGGGAAAGGACAGACCAAGACGCCAGGCAAGCTAGCAGACAGTAACGATACCATGGCCAGACTCGCTAAACTGACCAAGAAACATAGGAAAGGTCATATGCTCAAGGTGGACTGGTTGGATAGGCTCACCTTCAGGGAGATTGAAATGATCAATGAGGTATGATTTTCTTTGTTCCTTCCTTTCTTTCTTTCTTTCTTTTCTTTATTTCTATTTTTACTTTGCTCTATTTTTTTTTTTAGTCGATTTTCCTTCTTTCCAATTTTTTGTCCACTTTTCTTTCGTTATTTTTTTCTTTATTCCATTCCCTATATATTCATTCTGTTCATTTACCAACTGTTACATATATTTACATATTAGAATTTTGTATTTTAGTTACTCTATTGATTGATTAAATAATATCATTATTTCACTACTTGTTTAGTCAATAAATTGCAAAAGAGTGACTTGGGTGCTCTGCAGAGTGGATACTTGTGTTCTATGAATTGCAATTATCATTATTATTTCAATATTTTTTTATTAATCTTTTTAAATTAATTTGTATACATGCTGTATGCATGCTACAAAATATGCTTGCATATTTATAAGATATAATTATCTTGTCATGGAAATTTACCTATTTATACTGATCACAACAGGGCCAATCATCAATTTCCAGAAATTGAAATTCTATTTTTTTTCTTGAACAGAAAGAGAAGCGAGACTCCAACTTAATGTACCTGATGGTTGAATTCCCCAGAATTCATTACAATGATATCGAGTTTGCTGTGGTGTACTATGAAAAGGTAATATGCTCTGGTAGGATGTATTTAGCAAAACCTTACAATTTTTGAGGCTTTATATAATTTCATATTCATGTCAGAGTGTCTCTAGGAATAATTTTTTTTTATTAATTGAATGATAAAGCACTGACAATCAGTGTTCATCCATGTTGGGATAAGGCAAAAATTATTTCAATTAAATATGCCTTTATTTTCAAAAAATGTGGTAAATAATGTTTAAAAACATTACTTTTCAATGACGATGATCATGGTAAAATGGGTATTGAAAATAAAAGATTTTTTTACTGTATCACCCAACACCTTTTGAAGAATTATTGTGGCAGATGTTGCTCACAGCTTGATGTATTATCTTTTCACTCCATAGGATGCTGAGGAGACAATATGCACCAGAAACTATGCTGAGATAGTCTCTGTGCCAGACCCAGAAATGCTGATGGTAAGTGATTTATTTGTAGTAGAAAAATATGGATTGAAATCCATATAGACAAGGTGTGTAGATTTTTCAAACAACAGTAATTTCATGGTAATAGTAAATACATGATAGGATTTATCAAACAACATTCTCTAATCAAGATACTCATTTGAAATAATCTGAAGAGTGAAAATGAATGAATTGTGAAACTGCCATAGACCAGAAACTTAAAGAATACACTTTGTAACACATTTTGTCACTCATTTGTGCAGATTCTGTCCAGTGGTATAGAGTAAGAGGCTTACGTTAATGAACTTGGATGATTGAGTTCAAATTGACTTTGGTGTATATCTAGTATTGTTTCAGAATTTTCTCACACTTAATACAGAGGAAAATCATGTACTGGATCTGATTATATAATTCATCCATATAGTTCTATGCTTGTGTGCAATATGAGACTTGTACCAGAACTATGAATTCCTTTTTCTTTACCATAAACCTTATCATCTTCATTGTTGATATCTTGCAGGAAAACCTAGTTGAGAGCAAACACCACACATTAGCTAGAAGTGAACGGAGTGGTTTATCAGACAGAGACCTCAAACCTAATGCTTCCACAAGAGATCAACTCAATGTAAGTACTATTTATTTGTTGAATTTGTTTTTATGTCCTTGAAAAATGTAGATTTGAGATTGAATAGGAAAGATCTGTTAATATTTGGAAATAATGGCTTGCAAACAATATAATCTTGTCTGAAATTGCTCATCAGAGATCTGTACAATATTACCTTATATGATATGTTGAAATTAATTTTAAGCCAAGGTAAAATTATTGAAATCTCTCATTATAATTGTACGTCCAATTAAGGCTAAAGGGGTGTTGCTACAAAGTTATAATTTATAGCAAATCAACTGTAAATCACTTTCACAGAAAAGTCATTTGATCTATTAAATGAATTGTATTGTGTGCTAGTTGTTTGCATCAAAGTTTAGAACAATTTAACCACACACTTACCAAATGTTCATAACATGCTCATTGCCACAGAACATTGTTGGTTATGGTCCAACCAAGCCACTCACCTACGAAGAACAAGACATGGTCTGGCGCTTCAGATACTATCTCAACACCCAGGGCAACGCTCTCACAAAGTTCCTGCGATGTGTCAAATGGGATGTCCCTCATGAGGAGAAGCAGGCATTAGAAATGCTCAGGAGCTGGGCTCCCATCGATGTGGCAGATGCATTGGAGCTACTCTCACCTCAGTTTAAGCACAGAGCTGTGAGGAGGTTTGCTGTTTCACGGCTGAGACAAGCCATTGATGAGGTATGTAGGGATCGGGGGAGGAAAAGGATTTGATTTGGGGATCAGTTGAGAAGCAAGCATTGGCATTGCTGCGGAGCTGGGCTCCCATCGATGTGGCAGATGCATTGGAGCTTCTTTCACCTCGGATTAAGCACAGAGCTGTGAGGAGGTTTGCTGTTTCAAGGCTGAGATAAGCCATCGATGAGGTATGTAGGGGGTGGGGTAGGAAGAAGATTTGAATTGGGGGGAGGGGTTGAGAAGGAGGCCTGGGAATTGTTTTTTAGTTCGGCTCCCATCAATGTTGCTGATGCCCTTGAGCTCCGATCACCTCAGTTTAAGCACAGAGCTGTGCAGAGATTTGCTGTTTCAGAGATTTGAAGGGACGGGGAGTTGAAAAGTAAGCTCCAGAATTGACCCGGAGTTGGATTCAACTGATGTAGCAGATTACGTAGAGTTACTCCTAGCATGGTTTAACCATCTATAAAGCAGTGATGCCCTAGATCGTCTGTCACATTTATCTATTGAGGCATGTTTCTTAAGGCCTATTGATGATGAGATATGGGGGGGGGGAGGTGGGGAGAGTTTATATTGATTGGTTGCTTAAATTTGCAGTTTGTTTGCAATCATCTTTAACTCTTTTCAAAATCCTCTAAAGAGACTAGATATTATTTGATAGTGAGGTTTGAAGATATGACAAACTTATACATGTAATATTGGAAATCCCAATATCTTATGCCTTGGACTGTTTTGTAGATTTTGAAACATATAAACAAATTTCTGTTAATAACTCAATGTTTATGTCTCATTTCTATATTATGCAGGAGTTGATGTTGTACCTTCTTCAGCTGGTCCAGGCCTTACGGTACGAAGACTTTGATGAAATCAAAGCTGGACTAGAAGCTGCTTCAGCTAGACCAAGAACTGAATCACACACATCTCAGGATTATCATGCTGATAGAGATAGGTTTGTTTATTTCTTTATCACGTTTTCAAAGTTATTATTTTTTCTTCTACACCTTCATTAGTTTACAAAGTTTTTTTTAATGTGTGTGTGTATGTGTGTGAGGTGTAGGTGTTGAAAAACAGGGATTTAAAACTATTTCAAAGCAATGCTATTTAGAACGTGTCCTATTTCTTTGTGAACATTTGTCAATATCAACTTCTTTTCTTTGTAGGAGTTCGAGTCATGGCACCATACCCCATCCCCTAGCAGAGACACCAGAGTCTCCCACCCCTCCATCTACACCCAGAGATAGTGAACAAGGCAAAGATGAAACAGAAGAGGTAAAGAGATACTCATTATTTTTCACTGCCCTGCCAAATTATATTTTAAAAAATTCTGAAAATGTCATGATCTTTAAAGAGAGGGACTTTCTTTTCGTTCTGTTGAAATGTTTACGTAATCTTTCATATGTATCTGATTGGTTCATGTAATGTATTGATTGTAAAAGTGTGATGTTATAAACTTCTAAAATATGTATTCTTATTTGTGATCATGATGTTCATTATTACATTTTTATAAACTGATACATAACGAGCTATAACCGAGCAAATTATCTCAATTGTATCTTCTGGTCAAAAGTGAAATAGATACAATAATATAATATGGACTAGCCTTGAGGGAGACACAACATTTATGGCCCTGAGTACGATTCTACTCAGGGCCATAAATGTTGTGTCTCCCGAAAGAGATAGTCCATATTGTTATTATTAACCAAATCAGATATCTAGAGCGAACACAAAATCCCAAAGGGTAAATTTACCAGCATTTCGCAAGAATAGAGGCAAAAGTTTTTTGTCCACACTTTCCAGATCAAGCTGAAGATTTTTCTACGCAATATATTCCTTCAGAAGAGCGGCTGCTTGTTTAGATGCCTTCTTAGTATTTTCAGCATTCCTATCTTGCAAAGTTCCATCAAATTTGTTGTCATCGAACGAAGCAAACTTCTTCGAACTGGGCGCTTCCATGTTTGTTCACAAGGTACGTCGCGAACTCAATGCCCAAAAACTGCGCTGAATTTATGCACGTAAACCAATGGCAAGATTAAAAGGGTGACTTCAAGTACGGTGTGCGGTGTTGGTGTTGGTGTTGAGAGAGCAGATCGGCCCGTGAACCGAGCTCCAACACCGCTGGTCGGTTCACAGAAGCGATACGATCGCTGTATCGATCCCAACACCAGCCACGATACCGAGTGACGTCANCGAAAGAGATAGTCCATATTGTTATTATTAATCAAATCAGATATCTAGAGCGAACACAAAATCCAAAAGGGTAAATTTACCAGCATTTCTTACCAGCATTTTGCAAGAATAGAGGCAAGAGTTTTTTGTCCACAGTTTCCAGATAAAGCTGAAGATTTTTCTACGCAATATATTCCTTCAGAAGAGCGGCTGCTTGTTTAGATGCCTTCTTAGTATTTTCAGCATTCCTATCTTGCAAATTTACATCAAATTCGTTGTCATCGAACGAAGCAAACTTCTTTGAACTGGGCGCTTCCATGTTTGTTCACAAGGTACGTCGCGAGCTCAATGCACATGAACTGCGCTGAATTTATGCACGTAAACCAATGGCAAAATTAAAAGTGGTTGATCCCGGTCCGCGTATTTCGCATGTGAATTTATTGCCCGCTGTTTTTACACGCAAAATCCCATAGACATTTGACCGAGGGCAATAAAGTAATTTATGGACCGCTCTGTCTTTTACGGGGCAATAAAGTGTAAAAATTACATGGCTCAGATGTCTGATACGGTTAATAATATAAAGTGTATCTCGTACATGAAGACCAACAACATATTCATGAAGAGTTCATTTTATCTTTACAGTGTAATCTAGCCACATTCCTTATCGAGAGAGCTTGTCGTAACTACACCCTGGCCAACTATCTGTACTGGTATCTACTTGTCGAGAGTGATGAACAAGATACAATCTCCAAGGATACCCGAATCATTGAGATGTACAAGACTGTTCTCAAGTGCTTCAGTCAATCTCTAAGCAAGGTAAAGATTGAATACTTTAAACATTTTTGTGAGGATGCCAAAAGTTCCTTGTTTGTAGTTTAATTTGATATAAAACCTTATCATTGCTCTATTATAGAAAGTGATTATAAAACATTTCAATGATAATGTAATATTGTGTGCACCACATGTTTTGAAAATAATCAAATTCAATTGCCCCACATGAAGAGATGTATAATTCCTAAATGTTTGTAAACTCATTTTCAATGAATAGGTTTTGTAGGAACTTGTCTGATTGAAGATATTCAAACAAAAGAGTGTTAAAAAATGATAATTTTTCCCAGTCCAGGGGCCTGTAACATAAAAGAGATACAATAGATTTTGCAATTAATTGTATCTCTATGGTACATGTTTTGCCATAGACTTACGATAAATATTTATTGTAAGTTTAATTGCATCTTTTATGTTACAGGCCCCAGATATAGAAACAGGAACATCTTTGCTTTCATGTCTATGGGGGTGTTGTTCAGAAGTTGCAATCGATCGCAAGTTGCAGTTGATCGGAACACGCCAATCAAAATCATTGTTTCATGCGCCTCTTTTTAAATGCGCATACCTTGCGAGAATGAAAATGCGCGTTCCAACTTGCAAAGTTGCAGTTGATTTGCAGTTGATTTTGAGCAACACCCCAATAGAGTTGCAAATTACAGAATTTGTTATATTAATGCTTTTCATTCTTAAGATGATGTTCCCATTTCTTTACTAAAAGTATGCAATATTGTTTTTATCTGCATTTCTCTCTCCATGATTATCAGGGTGGAAAGGAGTGTGTCCACTACCGGTCACTGCTTGTCAGACAGCATACTTTGACCAATCACATTCTTAATATCATGAGACTGGTAGCCAAGGAGAATGGTAACAGAAAGAAGAAGGTAAGTCCCCACAATTCTTACCTCATTATTTTATCTGATATCAGCTCAAAATTCTTATTTCCGTTTGTGTACTCATCTGTAAAATTTTGATCAAGCAGATGACTTAATTCAAGCCTATCCGCACTACAAAGTGCACACCAAGAGTGCCATAATAAATGAAAAATAATTATTGTTAGATAGATTTTGTTATTGGAAATGACCTTCATTTTACTCAGAAAATGAGAGGTCTTTGAGCTGAAAATGATTGTCTGATACTTACAAGGTATCTGTTATTGAAATTTTAATTGAAAATACTTGGGTGAAATTCACAATAGGATTGACAGGTTACCTCCTGTAATTTACAACTTTGTTGATTTGGAATATCCTGTAATCTACAACTTTGTTGATTTGGAATGCTTGATGGAGCTGTATGTTGTACATTACAGGAAGAGTAGTAGATTACATGAAATGTACTATCTTACATTTTTTTTGCAAGTCATGACCTGAAAAACTCTTTGTCATAAGAAGCAGGTCAGTATTCCTATAGGTCATAGCCCTGTGAAAAGGTACTGTTGTAAGCTACTGAAAGTATGACTTGTCTAATGATATGTGTCACATGTAAGTCATCACATGTAGATCACTGTGTAGGACACATCCCTGCTATAAGATAAACCACCAGAAGCTGCAGTATTATTTGTTGTCAAATGAATTGTTCAAAATGTAATGAATATTTCTCCCATTACGTATATTGGAATCTATTACTGAACAAAATACATGTACAAATGATATTTTATTCACACTGATATGTGTAGGCAAAGTGATACTGAAGTTAGTTATATATATTTTTGCATAATTGAAATCATCTGCTATAAATTTGGAACCCTGTGTAGATTTGGGCATTATGTTTATTTGGGTGATTTAAAGGGGAACTTTTATGACACTATGTTAATTTTTTCTGATTAATCTTTTTAATATGCATCCATATTCATCATCTTTTTCATCTCGTTCTATTTCATAGAGGTGAAAAATCAAGTAATGTTATGGTCGTCTGGAACGCCCCTCAAAAACGGACCGCGCGGATCCGGTGGGTTGGGACTTCGATCTGTCAATCATCATGACGTCATATACAGACATTGCTGAGCAAGAACCGGCGTTTGCCTGTGTCATTCTATGCATTTATGATATTGTTTGGCGCCAATTATACCCGCGATTTGAAAATTTTTTTTTATATACGGAACGTGGTAGATTCTTTAGAAGTTGAGGAAATCAGTTCATGTCCTGACTCGGATTACTAGGAGGATATTGAACAAGAAAGAGAAATATTAGGGGCACAATCCTACATGTTTAAGTCCGCGGTTTTGATGCAAGACTGGATATGACGTCACAAATCCCGCTTGTCAATAGATGTGCCGTAGAGGGGGTATTTCTGGGAGGCGGGGCATAGCTCTCTGACCCAGATGAAAATGTTGATGGAAATTATTTTTTTTAAATGCTAAGAGGCGTATTTTGTTCAGGAAAGTGGAATTATTATGTAAATATATATGTAATCTTTGATATATAATGATACAGAGTGTCATAAAAGTTCCCCTTTAACAGTCTTATGTATCACTGCACTTTTTTTAATGTACAGTGCGTACTAAATATCCTCCAATTTTTATGATCATCTTTAGATTGAGAGACTGCAAGCCCTTCTTGGCGACAATGAACAGTCCGTTAACTTCACCAGCTTTGAACCCTTACCCCTGCCGCTTCACCCGGAGGTCAAGGTCCTGGGTGTGGTCGCTGAGAAGGCTTCAATGTTCAAGAGCTCCCTTATGCCCATCAAACTCACATTCAAGACGACAGAGAAGGAGGAGTATGTAGCGATCTGTAAGAACGGAGATGATTTGAGGCAAGATCAGCTTATTCTGCAGATTATTACACTAATGGATCAGGTATGTGGTGGGTGGACAATGTAGACAATTATAAAGTTTGGACTTTCGTATTGGCATTTTAATGTTATTTTGGATTAGATGATTCTGGTGTTTCAAATGTACTGAAATAGACATTGTAATGTAATGTCCTCTATGTTTTATTCCTATGTACTTGAAAGTCACGTATGGGAGTAAGTAGTTTTGCTACAATGGGTACACATCTTATTTGGCTGTTCTTTGTCTCTTATGAAATGTAGATTTTGCATCTTGTTATGTTCAACTTATGCCATATTATATTTTATGAATTTCTGTCATTTACATTGCATGTCAATGTGTTCTTATGATGAAGTGAAAAAATTAATTCATCTTCACCCTCCTCTCTGCTCCTCCTCACTTCCCAAGGTAGTACATACTCTTGTTTATTAGTTTATATGAGCAATGCAAAACTTATTGAAATAAGAATAACGCATGTCACCTCAAATTATGAAGTTTGTGCTTATTTTTTTTAGCTGCTGAGGCAAGAGAACTTGGATCTGAAGCTAAGTCCATACAGAGTACTTGCAACGAGAAGTAAGAATGGCTTTGTGCAGTTCATAGAGTCTGTAGCTGTGGCTGATGTACTCTCGCAAGAGGGGAATATTCAGGTAACTTATTTTTTGGAATACAAGATTTATTGGAAATTGAAAATGCAAATAGCTAATATTCAGCTCTTATAACTGTATGAATATCTGTCCAAAGTGTTCGCAACCATAATAGTTAATGCAATTTATTTGATTTGTTAGAGTGGCAATGCACTCTTGCAAGAATGAAATATTCAGGCAACGATCAAATATTTGTTTATATGGTATAAAAGCAGTCTATTTTTTTAGATTAAAGTATTCTACATTTAATTGGTTAAATGATGATAATTATGATAATAAGGATAACATAAAAAATCAATGTTTTGTTCATATAATGAAAATGCTGAAAATAGGTATACTTCATGAAATATAAGCTTTATTATGATTTTTATATTTCAGAATTTCTTCAGGAAGCATGCCCCAAGTGAAGCAGCCCCATACGGCATCAGCCCCGATGTGATGGACACATACGTCAAGAGCTGTGCAGGCTACTGCGTCATCACATACCTCCTCGGTGTCGGCGACCGTCACCTTGACAACCTCCTCCTCACAAAGTGCGGCAAACTCTTCCATGTTGACTTTGGGTACATCCTAGGTCGCGACCCCAAGCCGCTACCCCCTCCCATGAAGCTGAGCAAGGAGATGGTGGAAGGGATGGGAGGGGCACAGGGGGAGCTGTATCAAGACTTTAGGAAGATCTGTTATACATCATTCCTGCATCTTAGAAGGTGAGCGTTGGGTTGCTATGATGGTGGTTGTGAAGATGATAATGGTGGAGGTGATGCTGATGATGGTGGCAATGGCAGGAATTAGGATGATATTAATGATAAATATTATGATTATGATGACATTGGTGTTCGTGATCATGGCATGATGATAATGGTGAGGATGTTAGTAATGATGGGAGTGATGATGATGAAAATGATAGTGGCAATTATTGATGACAAAAATACAAAAATTATAATAAATGAGTGGCTGATGGAATTGTAAAATATGGGGATGATTGTGATGATAGTTGATGAATCTGATGGTGATATTATCTTCAGTATTAGCAAAGGCAATGAGTGACATGGAGCATTGAAACCAAACATCCAATTGCAGCATATTTACATTTAATGAAAAATGACATCAAAGTCTTCTGGTGTCTACAGTTCATAACAAGCAAGTTTTGTTCCTTGGTTTTTGCAGACATTCCAACCTGATTTTAAACCTGTTCTCCCTGATGGTAGATGCAAGCGTGCCTGATATAGCCTTGGAACCTGACAAGACTGTTAAAAAGGTTAGATTACATTGAAACTTTTTCTAGTACAGTATGACTTTGAGAAAGTCAATAATAATACAAGTGCAAGACCGAGCTCAAATGTTTTAAGTATTCTGGAAAACTAGTGTGCTGTGTTTCATGAAGCTGTTGGTAGAGTTATGTGCGATTGGCGACCATTTCTTGAGTGCTAACTCTGCATCATAGGGGTTATCATTGACTGCAGGAAAGGGTCACCAGTTATGCCCCAGTCGCATAGAAATTGACTGAACATAATTCCAAACGACTCTTTGTTTGGAGGCAGTTATTTGTGAACTGAACGAAGAATTATGTTGAATTGTGTTGGGTCAGGGCTTCTATGTGACTGTGGCTTTATGTGTAGAGTTGTGCATAGTTCTGTAAAATACGACCTAGGAATTATTGTCCTCATGTTTTTGATAAAATTTTATCCTCACCGAAACCGATCTTTCATATTGGAAAAATTAAATGCATTTTCACCCATTTGTCTATTGCACATTCATAACCAAACTGGGAAATTGACTATCCTCTCATAATTATTAAGGAAATCTTGTTGATCATAATTAATGATTATCATTGTTTCTATAATTCTGGTCATTGTACTTGATTTTAGCTCCAGGACAAGTTCCGTCTGGACCTGACTGATGAGGAAGCAGTTCACTACATGCAAACTCTCATTGATGAGAGTGTGGGAGCAGTGTTTGCAGCTGTCGTAGAACAAATTCATAAATTTGCTCAGGTAATACTTTTAATCTTTATTTGATATGGCTGTAGAAATTAGGTTTGTGTATGCATGATTTATAGAAATTGGTGATGTTGATGATGACTGTCCAAATTGGTTAATATTTTGAACTGTAACTTTTTGGTTAAACACATAACATATAATTCAGATTTACGAATAGTGTTATCAGTGATATTTCATATTCATGTACTTGGCAAATATATGAGTGCACTCTGACATTTTCAAACATTCCTGTTCTTGATAATTGTATTAAAACCAAATAGCGCTACATGTTCCAAATATTATCAAAATATGTTTAGAAATGTTCAGTTCTTTATATCTCAAATGATTCAATAAAAATCAAGCAATACCATTCTCATAACAAATTGCAAAATGATTGAATATTCTATCGGATCCTAACTTTAGAATAAGCATCTCATCTTTTTATTGTGAATCCTCCATTTTCTCTCTTATGCTTTTGCAGTACTGGAGGAAGTAAGCAACTCTACAGCTCATTATGTAACGTCATCTCAATCATAATGCAAAGGACATTATCTTGCTGTGCTCCTGAAATGAGAGTTCAAGGACTCCACAAATGCACAGCAAATGTTGTCGAGGAAGAAAAGCCAGTAACTGTTGACTGATTTGTCTTCCATCTTCTATCTTTGCCTTTGAGCGACCTGGTCAGTGAACATTCTCAACTCTTCAAAACTTTAGTGGATACCTGAATAATGATGTTGCTCATCTTCAAGAAAGATGAATGTTTGAGAAACTAATTAGAATTCATGGATGGACAGAGAATTCTCGGAAGTTCTAGTGTTTACACTCCTTTCTGATGCAAAAAAAAAAATCATCTTTGAAAAGACGTTACTCCCCAAGTGAGATATCTTATTTATATTATCAACAAAATATTGGAAGTTTATTCCAACTTGTTTAAAATTGCCAATACAATGTCATGTATAGATGACAATTAGCTGGTATTGTGGTTAATGGTATCAAGCCCAGAAGAGCCTTTGAAAGGGAAAGGTGGCATTTATACCAACTGTATAACATCTATAAGACTGCTGCAGTTAAGAACATTGACATCAAAGTTGTCCAATGCTTTTAGATAGTAAAAAAAAAATACATCAGTTCATAAATGACTTCATTATGGGTTGACATGGAGAGATGCCGGCCGTTCTGGAATATGCATGGGGTCAAAGACTGAACAAAATGGAGAGCGAACATGTTAACAATAGGAACTTTCTCAGCCGTTCACTTGTTTTAAAAGCCTTGAATTTACATAAAAATGCATCTCGCATGTATTTCCGGAATGGTTGGCATCTCTGGACAGATAGTCATGAAAAGTTTTACTTAATTAGAAGGATGCAACAATGTAGACTGTGTTCATTTAGTAACATTGCACACAAATGCTTTTTATTGTACTTCAAGTCAATAACATCTCAAGCTGGATATATAATCATTTTGAAAAATCAGATTTGGAAGGGGTTTGTTATTGTAATTGAGCAATTCTTTAACACATCACATTGTAAGACCTGTGATATATTTGAATTAATGTTTACATGCTTCAGACTCTGTTACACAAAGCAAATGTTATGAAAACGTATCTCGAATTTTCGAACATTCTCCACTCGTTGGTCATATGTTCGCAACACACCCCTTTGCATACTGCCTTATGACTTGCATAGGAGTATTTGAACACATGACAAACGAATGAGACCAATGCCAGATTTTAACAAGACTGGGCTTATGCTGTATAAATATCTAAGTATGTGACAGAAACTTTCATGTTCTATATCTTACATTCAAGGGTATAATATTCCTGGTTCTCCTGAGCTACATATTGGAATGTCTGGAACGATTGAAAACTTTGGTTAATTTCAAGATTTAATTGTATTCTAGAATATATGATATTGGGAAAAATGAATCCATTTTACTTCTTTGTGTTACACCTTTCAAGATGAATGAAAATGTAGTCTTACACAATAAGAAGTAGAATAATTTATCAAATATCCTGCAATTTATTTTTTATTTATTATATTTAGGTTCTATTTTCTGTCTTCTGAAGAGAAAATCTACAGTAAACTACAGTTGATTGGATTTTTTCGAACAAATCATAAGAAATATATATATATTATTTAACTCAAACAGATTTTTGTGGTCACATGAGATTCAACCTAGGAACCTGTAACATAAAAGAGATTCAATAAATTGAAAATTAATTGTATCTCTATGATACATGTTTTACCATAGACTTACGATTATTAAATATTTATTGTAAATTTCAATGCATCTTTTATGCTACAGACCCCTGGGTAGAGTTACTTTTTATTTGTTTTTGTTTAACTGAGGATGTATATTTTGAATATCTATTGACTGAAATTAATTATGAAATATTTATATTCAACACTGACTGGCTAACAAAGATTTGCACTTAGTTTTTGAAGCTGCATAAATACATACACCTGCACATACTAAAAATAATAATTTACAATATAAAAATTATCACAAACAAAATATACAAGTCACACTTCTGATTACACAAAAATATTAACAAATGGCAAGAACATGATAAAGGTTACATTTCAAAAGCCCCAGTCACATAGAAGCCATGATTCTTATCTCAGTTGAGTCCTTTGTGATCTGAGTTACATGTTCCTCTTTGCTCCGGGGCAGTTAATGAGGACTCAACTGGACAAGAAGTCATGTTGAATCGTGGCTTCTACATGACTGGGGGATTTACAACTAGCTTTCAAAAGACCACTTTTTGCAATGTAGTCAGGTTACAGGAATGATGTCAATATTCAGAATTGAATGATGAACGCCTCATAACTTAAATTCTCTCTCTCTCTCTCAGGGCAAAATATTTGTTCCCCTGATAACAAATAACGGTATTTTGATAGTGGGAATATACATTACATACAGTGGTAATTGCTCGGTTGGGCAAGCTACAATATTTGTGCAAGCCAGCAAGATTAATGTATGCAATTAGCGTTTTAACTATTGAAATATATTAGTATTGTCTCGGGGGAAACATAAATAATGTTAGTCTGCTTTGCTCTCCAAGAATCATCATCACTGCCAGAGAACATTAACTCACTTGCCTGGATATCAATAACAAACTTCCAACTTTACAATGGGTAAAACGTAACCCATAAAAGCCATTGTTATCTATAGTAGAATTCTGACAATGTAGAAGTCAGAATTCTTTGATTTTCATCACTATAAAATCTTAGGAAAATGGGATCACTGGACCATATTTACATTTCTGAACTTTTTTTTAGTGATTGCAAGTACATGTAGCAAAGAATTCAGACTAACACTGTACCTAAGCCAAAGGTTAAGTTACACATTGCCATTGGTATATGGACCATTAATTGTGTAATTTCTAATTACCAGTGGTTCTAGTAGGCAATTGCATTGATTGGTTTTCATATCTAGCTTCATTAAAGCCCTCAGCAAAGTAACAACTCTGTACTGATGTACATAATGTGCTTTACACACACTATGTATCAATATGTTTATTTTATTTTCTTGTGTATATGTTTCCATGTATTGGCATAAAGATTATCTTGTAATCATACATGTTGGATTTTCTGAAACTGTTTATTTTACGAGAACAAATTTATTCAAGTTTGTGAGCTCTTCACAGTGGAACCTCAGTGTCCTGAGCTGCTTGATATTATGAAAATTACTGAATCAGCAATCTTGACTAATCAAATATTGCTTTAACTGGTTTTCAATGTCTATTGAATACGAAATGAATTAAGATCTGTGTGAGTGTACAACTCTATAACCTTAAATTGTCTTGAGTGCCTATTTCTAGTTTTATTTATTATTCATCTCCACTTGAGAAAATTAAAAAAGAAAGACTGAAATCACAATACTGAAGCATTAATGTGAAAGCATAATAAGTACCTGAATTCAATATGTAGAAAAGGTTAGGCAGCATAATGGCAACAATTCGTCAGCGACTTCACACACAGGTATAAACATGTGCAACTGTTGCATGGGCAAAACAAACCCACTAAGTATACTGACATACTATGGAAAAGAATGTAGCACTTGCTTTAGTGAGTGTTACTGTGATGGTTCTGTGCAACAGCCCCAATGTCTTTGGCCTGTTTGTAAAATTAATGAAGAATTGAATGAAGAAATAATTTGACTGAATTCAGCAATATAATAGGCAACATATACATTTCATAATAATGCCAGTACTTTCATATTACAATCATGTACACTTAATTGGAAGAGACCTTCTTTTCTTTTCCTAAATTTGTGTTTACATTTGTGGCCAAAGGCACATCATCATTGCTTCATGTCATGTCAACCTATGGTGCTTCATGTGTAGAACAAACTCTTTTAAAACATGAGGTATTTGCACTATGAATCAGGCATGTTGGGCATTTACATTGTCAAACACTGATCTATAAAGTGATCTGAGATCCGGAACGTAAAAATTGCGATTCATTATGAATGAAAATGGCCAGTCAAGATCTTTGCTGCATGCGCATTTTGTTAAATGGTCTGACCCATGAAAAATCAGGATTGCTCTTTCAAATTAGCATTTGCAAACCTTCATCTTACGGAGCCCCAAATCTTCATTTGAAACTGACTACGGTCAATCAATATTCAAAACTTATTAGGGCTTGGCAGAGGGTTAGGGGTTTAGTTCTGTGATCGTTTTTTTTTTTGTCTGGCTTTGATCAGCTCAAATGTACTCAAATTTGGATCATGCTTTTGGTATGGGATCAATGTGAGATCAATCTGGCAGTAACAGTCCCCAAATTGCACTTTTAATAATGCCTCTTGAATACTCTACTTCAATGTTATCCTGCATGAAGTCTATATATGCAGCTAAGTTCAGCCTATTCATGTAACTATTGTTAACTCATGATATTTACATAACTTTTAAACCTATTGTGCATCTTTGTCATGTACATGCACGTCTACTCTGTTATGCTAATTTAAGCCTTAGTGTTTTCATAAAATCTGTTTTACTATGTGGGAGCATTTTTTTTCTCCCTATTACAAAACAGTTTGAGATTGGGACTAATATTCTTTGTTACATCTCTCCTTGCGACCATCAATAAATGGCTACATTACCAAATGATTCTCACATTGACTTTATAGCTATATATCATATTAAAACTGTGCAATTATTGAAATAAAAAAAGGTACAGTATATCTATACAATATGTTTGCTTGTACTTTGTATGTGTTGAAATGAGAAAGACAGAGAGAATTCTTTTTTTATTTTACAGGATGTTGCATGAAGTTACAATCAATTGCAAATAAACAGCATATTAATCACAGATGTACACAAACATTCTTATTGCTGTACTTTGGAGAATATCGGTTTAAATCGATGATTTTTACTGGCCAGTGCACATCAAGTGTAAACTTCCTCGCAACAACCCTTTCACAAGAAAAGATGGAAAAATGCAAGAGTACACATATCTTGGTAACAGGATCAAATATATAATTTTCATATTTATTAACTATATAATAATTCTAGGTGTAAGCACTCTATGATAATGAGCACAACTCTTGAATATGGAATGCAGAGTACTTAAATATAAGCAATTTCTTCCCAGAAATAGGTGATTATATATTTGAGAAGTAACATTTCCAATCATAGGTCTGTAAGTTCAAATTGATATTCAGGGGGATTGGGTAAAACAATTATATTTGCTCATACAGACAGGTTTTTTTAAATACATAAATTTATTGGCTAAATTAGGAAGATTTCACTTCCAATAACACTTCACGACCCTTGGCTTCTCAAACAACCAATTTTAGTTTTGTGGTATGAATTTTAGTGGTTTATTCAAGTACTGTAGTAAATTAATTATCAAGCTTTGGGAAAAAGTACAATTCGGTAAATCTAGAATTAGACTAATATCCAGTCTACTTCATAAATGCAGACCACACGGATTGATTGATATCCTTTTTGGTAACAGAAGATTGAGCAGAACTGCAATGCACTTATAACACAACTTCATTCACGCACTGCAAGGTTTGATTTCATGAAGCAATACCAAGTTGTAAAGTTGTGTTTAACACAAAGTTACAGGAATGTTTGATTTTGATCAGGAGGAGCCAAACTTGTAAGAGATCATGGCTGTGGATTGATGAAAAAACACTCACACAAAATGAACTTAAATTCTATCCGCACACTACCAATTTTCGGTTGCATTTACTTTTTATGTACTTCAGGATATCTCAAATATCATGTTCAATATTGGTATTCTTGAACTTGACTTCAGAAGCAAACAAAGCCAAAGGTCATCAAATGTCTTCCATCACAGCCAATTAACACAAAATTCACTCTATTACCTCCCAGATATCATTAATAGAACTTTTTGCCATTAAGAAAACTCTCAAATTTTTTTTCTCAGTGTTAAAGTCTATAGCAAAATGTTTTTTTTCTTTCCCAGATTTTTTAAAAGCAAAATGATATTTATGCAAAATGACACCTGGGGGTGTTTCATCAAGATTTGTCGCAGCGACAAGGAGTAATTTTCTGACAGTTCCCATAGCAACTGTCAGCGATAGTGCTTTTCATCCAATCACAATTAAGGAATTTATCAGCGCTGACTACTTGTCTCTGCGACAAATCTTGATGATACACCCCCTGGAGTGCCATAGAGCAAATAGACTTCAATTTAGAGCATTTTAGGATGGACAAGTCTAAGTTTCTGAATTGCACTCTAAACAAATTTGTTGCTTCTCACACAAAGGCCACGGCTACAATGATTGTTACTTTCACACCCTTGTTTAAGATAATCTACAATTTTATCAACAGAATTCAAATTTTTTATCTGTGATCTATTTTGTTGAGTGAAGAGCACTTGGAAAAGTTTGGTACAGTGTATACATGTTTTTCTTTGTTTTATCATCAGTCTATCCAATGGAAGATGGTGATTGCAAAGAGTTTGAGCTGATCCCTCTATGTCAGTATTCATATCAAGATTTCATCTCCTCTTTGTACTCTGGTTGTGCATCTGAAAAGAAAGTTCAGCCATTCCTCGTAAATTTGTCTAGACATCTGGTACATCTGTAGCTTGGGTCATGTAAAATAAGTGTGTGATGATGCATCCATAAAAAGAAGTTAAGCCTATTATCATAATTTCAATAACAAATCCAATCATTAGGACTTCAGCCAAACTCAGAATCCTAGAAATGGGAAGTCCAGTATTTCAAGGAAGAGTTTCTCTGGCTGTATTGAGATAAAGTGCTTGAAAAAGATTGAACGATTTGTATGAATTAGAATAGATTAATTTGAGAATTTCGGACTCAAAATTATATTATCGTTGAGCCGTTCGCGAGGCTTTCTGCGAGCGCGAGTGACGTCACTCGGTATCGTGGCTGGTGTTGGGCGATCGATACAGCGATCGTATCGCTTCTGTAAACTGACCAACGGTGTTGGAGCTCGGTTCACGGGCCGATCTGCTCTCTCAACACCAACACCAACACCGCACACCGTACTTGAAGTCACCCTTTGTATGATAACATCTTCCAATCAAGCAGTTGAGATGATCAGCTGTCTCCAGCCTTCAGTCACTCTGTGATTTAGTTGTTGGGTGTTGAGCATCTTGAGAAGGAATTAAGTTGATCCCTGAATGTGTCCAGACACCACACATGACTATCTAATAGATCCCCTGCCTGGGCCATGTAGGATGGTACATCCTGTAAATAAAATTTAAAGATTAAATATCAAATGAGTGACCACTATGAAGGCATTATCAGAATTTAATACTTCAGGTGTCATTTAACAAAATCAATAGGATCATCAGAAATCAAATATAAATTCATACACTTACAATAGATTGCCACCCCACAGCTTTCCATGATGGAACTATTCATGTGCCTATATTTCCTCATCAGTCTTTCTTGACTCATTCAAGTATTGTATGTACATGTACTACTTGAACTGCTCCACAGCCATTTAAGAGTTGACCTATTATTCAATAAATGGTGGGAGTTATGATAGCAAGACATGCTAATGCTCAAATCTCAAAATTATTACTAATTTTTGTTACGGCTGTCTTTTTAAAGTAAATCAATTATTATAGTTTTGATTGCCATTTAAAAAACCAAGAAAGCTCACATGATTGTAAATTCAGTTTCCTTTGATCTCAAAGAATATATCAAATGAGTTTAATCTTTAACCTGAACCCTATGAAATTAATGTGCACTCACCATTTGGTAATTCCTATGTGGAGCAATGAATTCCCATCCCATCTCATAAAACTAAAGGGTTTCTACCAGCTGCTTGGGATGATGAATAACTCAAACAAATTTAAATAGCCATTCATCTAAACTTTATAAAATAATGTTCACTCACCATTTGATTATTCCTAAGTTGAGCGATGAGCCCCCACCCTGTCTCACACAGTCTAAGGGTTTCTTCCAGCTGCTCAGCATGCGCTTCCAATAACAGGTCCCTAAATGAAGACAAAACATGAAAACATCAGCAAAACATCCATGGCATTCCAAAGATTAACAAACATAAACACTAATAAAAAATACTCTTTTGATGGCATAATTGGTGACATAAAACACAATTACCCAACGAATGTAAGTGTTTAATTGTGGTGTGATGCACTATAAAATAGCTTTCTTACTATGATAATTATCATTACTCTTCTTTTTCATGGAATCAGCGATAATACATTCATCGTTCCAAAGAAATACAATGAAATTATAATAAAGGATTGATAAAAGAAAATTGTCTATCATTTATTTTTAAAATCTGCTAATTCACACACACACACAAAATATTTTGAAAGATCCACTTTCATCGTGTTCTTTATCAAAACACTATAACTCATTTCTTTTCATATGAACAAACAATTAATAAAACCACTTCTTGAAAAAAGAATAATAATGCATTTATAAATGCATAGAAAAGTAGAAAAGGGGTTTTCATAGGAAAGTCAACAAAACAAATCAAAATAAATTAAAACAAAACTGCCAAGCACACAAAGGGAAAAAGGGAACCACTATCAAAGCTGCATAGCAAATATGGAAACAAGTAAAAAGTGGATTGGTATACATTCCATAAAAATACATGAAGAACTCCACAAGCAGATCCTGGAAGGGGGCAGAGATCTGAAACCACATTAAAGGATTCTTTCAATCAATTTTCTATTTTTTTTTGTTGGCTTTCCAGGTAACTGACTGCTCAGTCTTCAAACCCCCATTATTTTCTAGAATTAGTCCAGTGTTATGAAACTATAAAATAATTCACTGTGAGCAGACGGGATAAAGGATTTTGGACAACGGAAACAACTTCATTCAGGTATTCATAATAGCTTGATATACACACAAACGAAAATACCCTCATTAATCATTGTGTGATGCAAGTTTGACATATTTCAGCAGAATAAGAGGGAGAGAATTTTCTTTTGTGTGTATCTAGCTAATGTGAATGCTTAAATGAAGTTGTTTGCTTTGTCCGTTCTGATCTCGGTGATTGCTAAATGCCATGGGTAAGATCACACCAACATGAATCAAACTAGGAGGTATCATGCTGAAGACTATTTCCAATTCTATAATTGATGATCAAGACACTTTCAACATTCACAATAAAATCAATAAAACAAACAAGAATGGATGAAGAACATGTTATAACAAGACTTGACTTGAAATCAAATATTGAAAGTGACATAAAAAAAAGAAAGTAAAATGGCTACCCTTACATTTAAGATGAAAATGAACAAAATTGCAACTCTTTATGTATACTGGTTATTTCCATACGAAAAGAAAATGATGGATGTGTTGTATTTCAATATCAATAAACTTTGGTTCGTAGGGTGTTCCATCTTCTGATTTTGAGGCTACCATCGCTAAACAATCCCATAAAACACAACACACCAATACAAATGGCAAAGATAAAACTCTTCACACATGGAACATGGATTGAATTTTCCAAATGTAATGTAAAAGGAAGATTTGTGGATAAACTATATACTTGTTCAAAGCTGATGATGAAATTGTGATTTATAATAAATAAATTTACAATAGAACACATTGTCTGTTATTTGGGAGAAACAATGCACATGCAATGAGATGAAAACAACACAAAACAAACAAAAAAAGGCAAAAATACTTTGTACGAAATGGGACGAGACGTTATGATATTAATGAAGAGATGATCGGATTTAAACATGAGAGTCACCCGATGATGCTCAATAACAAACATACACATGAAATAAGACAACAAAAGAAGTAATAACAGATAAAAAGGTAATCAGATTAACTCAGAGAAATGGGCTTCAGACTGCAGTGAAGGTAAGAACAACAAGACAATACTTTGAAATGTTCAAGATGAAAAAAAAATGCAGGAAAGTGCAAAAAGTGCAAATAATGTACAAGAAGACACAAGAGCCAAATACTAAATAGAGAAGCCATATTACCTGGTGCTGGGTTGATTGTTAGATGGTGCAGTAGAAGTAGGATGACTGGAAAGATTACAAGAGCTTTGTGTGTTAAAACAGATAGAAAATGGGTGTTTTGTAGTAAAAGTGAGAAAGTGTGAGTGAAAAAATGTGAGTGTGAGTAAGAAAATATGTGTTTGCGAGTGAATGTGAAAGAATTTCAAAAGAAGGTGATTTTTTTTTAGAGAAAGAGAGATGGAGAGTGTGAAAAAGAGATACAGGAGGGAGGAGAAGGGATATAGATGTAAAGTTAAACCATGAAGGACAAAAGAGGAGAGAAACCAACAAAGAAATAAGATTTTTCATTTGAATAAGGAACAAAAATTAAAATTTGTGTCAAATCTAATCCTCATTGAAGTTTTTCCTGATTGGATATACAATGTATATTTGCTAATTTACATGTATAAACATAAGAATAATAAAGGCAGAAAATTTGAGGCATGAGCTATGAATTATCTCTATCGAAACAGATGAAGTCATGAGAAGAAATAAAACTAAATCAACTTTTGAATGCTTATGGAATACCAGAAAATGTAGCATAAATGAGAGCTTAAAAGCGAAGGGAAATGAGCATGCAAATTTCACTTCAAACTTCAAATAAAATAAAAAATTTCACTCAATTTGACTTAATTTTTCCTACCATTCTTTTTTTGATAAATAACCAAATCTGAAAAAACAAAAACAAATACCGTTTTAAAAGAAAATTCTATGATACATGTATAATAAGCATTATCCTTCACCGAAAAAGTGTAAATATTTGTTTACAAATATGAGGAGGTTGTATTAAAAAAATATAAATGCCCATAAACTTTATTTCAAATGCAGCTTGATCCATGTACCAAAAGCCCTATGAGTGGTGTAATTAGCATAATATTACAGCTTGTATTAAAAATATAATGGTCAAAATCATGAAGATGAGAATCTATTCTATACTAAAATAAAACACTCTCATTCTACATTAATCATTTTTCTTTGCAACTGGCCATGGTAACAAACTTATGAAGAAGATAAATGTAGTTGACATGAGAAAATTATTTACCTTGCGCGTTCTGCTGCAGATGTTTGTCTTTGGTATGTTGGTCTGTGAGGAGGTTTAAGTCTTGGGCTGGTACCAGCTTGCTCACTCTCATAGCTCTGTCTACTGGGTGAGATCCTCATTAAGTTACCATCGCTCTTTGACTTAGTCAGGGTCAGACGAGGAGAGACAGGAAGTGTAACATCCTCGCAAGTGCCATCCTTGTCCTGGCCGATGACTGTTTCTCGTGCACTGGTGAAAGACTCATTGGTCTCTGATGACGGATGCTTGAATCCTTTCCCAGGAGATTGGATGGTTGAGAAAGACAGATGCATCAAGGAGGAGTCAATCCCCAAGGATTCATGCTTGAATGCCTTTGGGGTTGAGGATACCGCCATTCGCTGCTGCTGTAACTGTCCCAGTCGGCTTTCTGCAGGAGTGGCATAAACACTACTTTGATTACTTTGAGAGTCATAAGGAGTAACTGGAATGTGACTTTGGGCAGAGAAGAACTGTTCCTGAGAAGATGAGCCCTTCCCTGACTGGGCAACTGGTCTAGATGTATCAACAGATCCATCTCCCCACGCGGATCTTACTTGTGGGTGTCCAGATTGCAACGACTGCACCTGGGTATCTGTCTTCCCATTATGGTTCCTGCTGTGCATCTGTAGATTTTCAGACTGTGTCTCCTGGATGAAACGAGGAGAAGCTGCATCTACAAACACATCTTTCTGGGAAAATCCTGAATTGTGTAATTTTTCCTTTACAATTGAAGGCCTTCGATTCTCGAGTTGACTATCTTCGCCATCTGCAACACCACTTGCATTTCTGGCACTGACAGATGCTTCCTTAATGGGTTCTTCCTGATCTTCAAAAGTAACAGGATTAACTTGAGTTATCTGATCAGAAAAGTGATCTCTCTGTATGTCTCTGGTGTCACCATTTTGCTTGCCTCCTCCACAAAAAAGTTCTTTCTTAGCACTCCTAGTCGATCCATCAGCATTCGCTCTTCTGGGCGACTTGGCAGAAGAGACACCACTATCATGGAACTTATCCTCTGATATGGCTCTCATCCATGGTTCAGATCCTGGCTTTGGATGGACAGGTACAGGAGACCGCTGCAGTGACCTCTCTATCTCAGCCAGGAGTTCTACGGTGCTGGAACTATCCGATTGACTTGATGGCCGTGATTCAGAGCTTGGTGTTCTCGTCCTCCTATCACTGTCTTTAGAAAATGCATTGCCATTTGAACTGACTTTGACTTCTTGAACTTCCTCCAGCTGCATGCTTGATGGAGTTTCATTCTGTCTGTCATCTTCAATAGAAGATGTTTTAGCAGGCTTGGGAACTTCTTGGACAACTCTTCCATTAGTATCATTATCATCATCATCATCAGTCCTGGGCGTTTCAATCTCTGTATCCATATCTGGAAGATATCCACTCTCAATGTCTTCTGTACTACCCTGATGCTGATTGTACCTGGGGTTGGCCACGTCAAATCTGTACGGTATACTGACATTGCCTTCATCTGTAGCCTGCTGTGACCATGTCCTCTGACCATCAAGATTCCTTGACTGGTCTTTGGAAGGACTCTCCACGTACCTTGGATTCTCAAACTCAAGCATTTGTGGTGGAGGAAGTTTGGATGGGGAAGGCATCTCAATCTCTTGATTGTTGAGATCCCAGACAGGAAGACTGCTATTGAGGAATGCTTTCTTCATCCGTGCTCTCACCTCTGAGGTGCGCTTGGATGGGGTCTCGCTGCCAAGAGATAGGTTCATTTCCTCATATCGACTTCTGTTTGCACTGGCCCTTGTGCGCCTCTCTTCCAAAGTCCTGTTCTCTCTGAACTTCACACCGGACTGAATGACCTTCCTCCTCTCTGTTGTCTTGTTTCCTGCACTTGTATTAGATGCCTGCTCATATTTCAACCTCTGCACCACCTCCACCCCAGCCTTATCCACCTTCCCATGCCCATTTGTTGCTGCACTCTTTTGAAGGTTGTGATGTGATGCAGACTTCTTCCCAGTAAATTTGTTTCCAGATTCTTCAGCAGAGGCACTCTTATGCAGATTATGGTGTGACGCAGACTTCTTTCCAGCAAACTTGCTACCCGAGTCTTCAGCTGAAGGACTATTATGTAGATTATGCTGCGACGCAGACTTCTTGCCACTCAATTTGCATTCAGAATCTTCAGCTGAATGACTGTTAGAGAGATTATGTTGAGATACGGATTTCTTTCCAACAAAATTGTTTCCAGAGTCTTTAGCTGGAGCACTCTTCTCCAGGTTATGGTGAGAAGCAGACTTCTTGCCAGCAAACTTGATACCCGAGTCTGTTCGTGGAGGACTCTTTGTTGGTGAGGTATCAGGGGCGCTTTTCCGTCTCATTTCCATTTTGCTTCTACCGGTGCTTTTCCCTGGTGACGCTGCACTACCCCTTCTCACTTCTCCCTTTTTCTTGGGGGAAGCTCTTACAGTAGAGGATGATTTATCTTGTTTGGATCTCTTTGTCTTTTGTGGAGTGGAGGTAGAGCCGGGGCTGAAGTTGGACGGGGTAGGAGGATACTTGGTTGATGTGGTGATGGAAGAATCTGCAGGAGGTGTGCTCCCAAATTGTCCTTCTTGTCTCAGTTCTTTCACCCTGTAAGAAACATTAAAGGACAGAAATCAATAAAAAATAACATCATGAAGAAAGAGTGTATTGAAATATCTTCTTTTTCTCCAAAATCAATAGTTTCATAAAGCTTTACAGTAAAAATCTGATTGAAAAACGCAGCTTGTTAGAATATTCAATCATATAATCTTCAATCTTGAGAGGACATGTTTAACCTAATTTTCTTTTGTATACAAAGGGATCCCAATAGACATACTTTATCTACATTCCATTTCATATATAGAAAAAAATGACTGTTATATATTTTCACTAACTTTACAAAAGATAGTGCCCAACCAGAAACCATAAACAGTAAGTTATTTACAAAAAGATCTAACCCCTAAATGTTTCAAAAATACTTACCGATCTGCATATCTGAGTGTATTGAGGGTGTGTTCCACTGCGCTGGCGTTTGGTGATACACAGGCAATCATACAGGTCCTAGATTGACCAAGGAATGAATCTCTGAGGACTTGGGTGAGTTTACTCTGTCTGAAAGGGGTGTGGCGCTTCTCTTGGTCCAGGGCTCGGATGCACTCCTTCAGCTGTAAGGAATGGAAATAAAGAGATAAACAAATATAAATATAATTGCAGTTTGCAATCATTTGCAACATTCAACCAATACCCTAAGAGATTGATAAATACAAAAATGAAAAAAAATGAACAAATATACAAGTGAATGTATGAAAAAAGTTTGTAAAAACTTTTTTTCATTAAAAATGAATATAAACAAGTGAATTGAATAAATGAGAAGTACAAAAATGAAGAAGTAAATGATATAAGTGATAACATATAAAATAAGTTTTTTTAAAATGAATAAATAAATGAGCAGTTTATAAATGAATGAATATTCAAGTGAATGCATATAAAATGTCTTTTAAAAACCTTCAAAAAAGATTGATTAACTTACCGCTAATAAGCTTGTGTTGATTTCAGCTCCTTCTTGTCTTGTAATCTTATCAGGGTCACTCATATCACAAGCTCTCTCACTCCCTGCTAGGTCAATGAAAGACAACCTAATGTGGGCAAAATAAAGTAATATTAGCTTGTTAACGTTGCAGCTTCACACAAGATTAATTTACTTACCAACATATGATATAATGTTTCATCATCAGCAGTAAAATGCCAATCTGACAAAATTTAATCAAAATGGTATGCAAGTATAAAGATACCTATATGCCATGTGATACTGTTTATTCAATTAAAGTTCAATTGAATTAAGAGTGATATATTTTTTAGCCAATTATTTTGAACTTTTATGTCTTAATTCAATATGCACTACTATCTCATTTAGATTTTGGTTAATACAAAGTGTTTCTAAGGGCTCTGTACATACATGATGATCAGCACATTCAATGCCCTTTGTATCATGTATCAAATACAATCAGTAATGGTGAATTCAGCTGTGATATGCTTTGAGCAAAATGGTTGATTAAAATTTTCCTAAATATTCCTATAATACCATCTTCCCTGAATGAATCAATCTATTCTGCATAATTTGAAAACTTTCTCTTTTACTTCAAGGAGCAGTACATTATGACAATTTTAAATTCCAGAATAATCATGAGAATGGCAATTATACAAAATCAATTAATCGAAACATTCATGTACCACATTATAGATAAGATTTTTAAGAGAGTTTGCCCAGTTTACTGTGGCTATATTTTCGCGACTTATGCAACCACAAATTTGCTAAAATTTTCACTCATAAGAATGACCATAGACTTATGTAGAATTATCTTTCAAAACTTGAAAATAACAACTCGCTAAAATGTGCGAAATGGTCTGAAGTTCAGTGAATTCGCAAAAATTTATGTACGCTAAAATATTAACTTTTACAGTACTTACTTGCCAATCTGACTGCCTGCTTTGTCTTTGAGCTGAATCTGTAAGATCGCATGAGACCTTGATGAATCGTCATTGACTCCAGATACACCAACCACTCGTAATCTATTGCCACTTTCTACAGCCTGTGAGGAGAAAAAATATGAGATTATAAAATGTTATTATAGAAGATTCATCTCGTGATACCCAAGAATAGAATAAAATACCAGAAAATCAACAAGATTAGCATTCATACAGAGTTGACTGCGATTTGTCTCATCCTGTGGGAGGCACTGCATTGGTGACATGCATGTGGCAGGAATCGCAAGACCAAGGTTGACACTCAGAAAGTAGACGCTGGAACAGTTGGCACAGACAAACTGAAAATGATCATGATGGAGAACAGTAACTGGAGAATTCATACCAAGTCTCGGCAGCTTAGTCCAGCTGCAGTTCGGTAGGTACATGTACACAGTAGGTAGCCATTTATATACCCACAAATTTCAACTAGAAAATCACTGCTTTACCTTATTAACTAGATTATGACAAATATTTTATAAGCATATTACATACCGGTACTTGTCACTGGCATTCGGAAGTTTAAACAGTCCAAAATAGCAATCACACTTACTTGAATACTGAGGTAAAATACTATTTTCTGAACAACAATACAGGCATAATATATGTCATATGGCAATTATACTAAAATTCCATAGAAAATAATCCACCAAATTACTTTATACTTGGGCAATAAAGAAATTATAATATCAAATATCAAATACCTTGTTTTGCATGATTAACCATGCAGGGCCATTGTGTAAATTTATGGAACAAACAAAGATTATGACAGTTTGTAATCACATGCATTGAAGCGGATCACAGAGATCCGTTTCAGTATCCATTAAAAAGGCAGTTATAGCAAAGATTAACTTTCAATATCAATAATGCAGTTTAAAATTGCTTCTTAAATAGTCAATTCCATAGTGCCAAATATTTTGTTTTCATTTTACATTTACTTTTCAAGAAGTTAATTATCAGTTAAACAAGCATGACCACACAATTTTGACCAAGTTTACATTGATATCAAACTATTTTCACAGTCAATCCTATCTTCAATATCCCATTTATCAATTGTTAAAATAGACAAAAGATGTTTTTAAATGATATAAAGTCAGAATACATAGCATTTGATTGAGTAACACAAGAGTTGCACATCTGATCTATGCAAAAAAAAATGAATTCTTCATCAGCCAAATCTATCAAATTAAAAAAGTTAAATGGCAATCTTCAAGAACTTACTTTCAATCACCTTACAAGGTAATTAAACGCCCATTTGCAGAAGCAGTTCCAACATTTACTAACAATAAGGAAACTGATTACAGTATTCAAACTTTTCTTGTTCACAAAATCACACAAAACATCCCAAATCCACAAATGAAAAGTTTACACATCTGATGACTAAATCTTTGCAGTTAGGGAACGTTTGATTACACAGTCTCTACTTGACTGCAAGCTCATCAGAGCACTTGCCAAACACTAGTATTGTATGGGCTTGTTTTCATTAGTACCAAGTCATTGCCCTAGCCCATTTGAAGGGTTAGTTATTAATAGGTTGATTGAATACATGTCTGTACCTTGAAAGGTGTTCAACCATGCTAAAGCAACTATTTTGTTCTAATGAAAACACATCTACATCTATTTATGATGAATATTTCTCTTTTGTTTGCGCGTTGTAACAAGGGCTTTCATCAATCATGCAATATAAACACTGGGTCGTGGGCTATGTCTGCAGAGGGACTGGAGAGTCTGAGGGTTACGTCAACATTGGTCTAGGGTAGGGTATTATTTAAACTGTCACTTCTTCACCTCAAGAAAGTATATAGCTAATGTCATGTCAGCAAGACAAACACAAAAAATATCAGCCAATTTATACATAATCTGGAGTCAGTTCAGACTACTAAATATCAATAATAACAAGATGCCTGAGGCGCTCAGAGTGAATTAATTAAAGAAACAAAGCTGTAAGAAGTAATCAATGTAAAAAGGCACACTTAAATAGAGAGTCTTTGTGATAGTTGTAAGTAAGTTGTAATATAAATTTCAATCATTTACAAATTAGTTCCAAATCAAATAATTATTCTGATTGGCTTCTGATGAATTGTATATAGACAACATCTATTACATCCCCAAAGCTCTACCATCATTTTCTATAACCATTAAAAACATAAAACTAATTTCCACTCACGCTTAGCCTCAGACATATTTTCTCTATTCTTAAAAAATAGTTTTCATTTAAAACAATTATGAATCAATAGGTTCTATAATAATCTCTACAAAATCTTACATGATTTCGACAGATAAATAAGTCAGCTTAATAATTACAGGAAAAGAAAATGGGAATTTTTTACCTGCATCAGTGCTTGGGGTCCATTGACTCTGACCTCATTCAAGCCTGCAATACACACTCTATGGTGAGCATTCTCTCTTGCGTATACCCTGTAGAGGAATAGGATACACAATTTCTATTTCTTTGCAATTGACAAATCCATGAATATGATTTAATCAGAAACTTATGAATATTTGTTAGCCGAAATTATTTATTTAAAAAAGTCATAATTCAAAATTAAAGACTTCTCTATTCCAACTTCTGAAATGTACAACCAATCCAACTTTCTCTGCAGATAAAAAATCTTTTGGCAGTGAAAACTCAAAGAAAGACATCAAACCTCGACACAAATCAAAATGACAAAATTGTTTTTGTTTACTGAAAAACGAGGCCTTTAATACCCCTTGCCACTAAACAAAACCTTTTCTTACCCTTTCTCTCTCATTAAGTAGATCACAAAGCTGCCTACAGTAGATTTCGAAGTAGCTAACATAGACAACAACATCATGGAATCCAGATGATGACCTGATAATGTTGAAAATATCTTCTACATGTACATGTACAGCAAAAAGATACTTTGACCCAACACGTAAACCTCTGAATTTGATAAATGTGTATGTCTGCTTCTTAATTTTCTATGTCTTCTACAGCAAGAAGATCTTTGACTGTTCTAAATGAATGACCAAAATAAAGATTCTCTTTTACCTTTCTCTATTATTGAGAAGATCACAAAGCTGCCCACAGTAGATCTCAAAGTAACTGACATAGACCACCACACCATGGCACCCAGATGATGTCTTGATGATGGTAAAGATGTCTTCTACAGCAAGAAGATAAAGACCTTTGACCTTTCCCCCAAGATCACCGAGCAAGGTGTGAGTTTTACCTGCTCCCGTCTGTCCATAGGCAAAGCAAGTTGCCTTACCCCTGAAAATGGAGGAATAAAGTGAAAATTAAAAAAAAAATCAAATTCTCACTCAACTGCAAGCTGTTCATGTTTGTAACCCATCTCAGTATATTTACACAAAACCAATATAATAATGTACTTGTATTTATTACTATTAGTTTTCACTGTTTTTTTATTTAATTTTTTTTTGGTTGATGGTGTAAGGCTGCCATTCTATGATGATTTATATTACATGCATAACTGATACCAGTTGATTATTAAATATTGTTGATGTAAACAATCTTAAATTTATACTGAAAATTAATTCTCAACATTGGATTTGAAAAACTTTATATAAAAATATTGGGGACATCAAATATCTTAAACAGTAATGTTTAATGATTGTTCAAATGGGTCAAACTAGTTTTAGCAGTCAGTCCATGCACAGCATGCATAAAAATGCACACATAGATTAAGCTTGCATGAATATTGTTGACTTCAGAATTATTTGTTTGAATATTCATCATCAGTATTTGCCTCCAGTCAAGAACACTCAAGTGTACACTTCAAAATTCTTAAAATAACCATAGCATTGTCACTTTATTCATTTAAGGTTATATACTGTAGACACAATAGGGAAATCAATGAAAATATAATTTTATACCAATTCATGTGGTTTTAGTTGCAAGTATGAAAAAGCCAGAACTTTTGATACTTAAAAATAACGGTACAAAAAACTAATACCCAAATTCATCATGAAATAAAATATGGAAGCACTAGTTGTGTAATCTTAATCAATAATTTACATATAGCAGCTGTTAAAAATGCTAAGGTCCTTAAGAGCACACTTTTCAATTAATTATTTACTTTATTTGTACGAGCATGATTAAATGCAAGGCATGATGAGAGATACGGGAGAAAAAGGAGGAAGAACTGGAGAGAGAGATGGGGAGATAGGCAGAAGGGAAATGAGATATAAAAAAGCAGCAATGGGGTAGAGTAGGAGGAGAAGCAGTGGAGCCATGAAAGGAAAGAGAGAGAGAAAAAAAGAGAAAAAGTGAGGAGAGAGAAAGAGAGAGAGTAAGAAAGACAGAATTAAAGAGAGATAAAGAGAGGGCAAAGTACAGAGAAAGGAAATGAGAGAAAGAGAGAAGCAGCAATGGGGTAGAGTAAGTAGGGGGGAGCAGTGGAGCCATGGAAGTAAAGAGAAAAAGAGAAAAAGTGAGGAGAGAAAAAGAGAGAGAGAGGGTGAAAGACAGAATTAAAGAGAGATACATGAAGAGAAAGTGCGAACTGAGTACAGAGAAATGAGAGAAAGAGAAAACCAGAAGTATGGTAGAGTAGGGGAGAAGCAGTAGAGCCACCGAAGGAAAGAGAAGGCGGAAAGAAAAGAGAGAGAGGAAAGAGACAGAGGGTGAAAGGAATAATGATATGCAAGCAGTAATAACATGACAAATCTATTGAGACAGAGAGAATTCCCAATGGCTCCCATTACAATAAGCCAGAGCAGACTGAGCTCATTAGGATCCATTCTCATATCCAATGAGCCCTAATGAGATACTATGCATTTCATGCTGATCTACCGGTACTCCCGTCTCTAATGTACATCGAGGCTCTATCTTACGAATTGCAATTTTCCGACATTACAATCTAAAATAATGATAGATGTACATTTATCGTAAAACTCTATAAGATATTTGTTGAATTTGTTAAAGCATAATTGATGTATCAAGCTTAGTAAAAAAAAAAGGGGGGGGGGAAAGAAAAAAAAAGGAATTTAGATTATTAAATGGACATCCTAGTTTGGTATTTCAATTCCCTCCATTCAATGACAAATAGGGGACAGAAATGGAGGACTCTAAATTAATTTAATAGTGGCATAGTTTTGGTGTGTAGTTAGTGGATCTTTTGTACAGCTGATATGACATTTATATTTTCAGGAAAACAAAATGTACAAACATGTCCAAAACATAAAGAGACACCCACATTTTCATTTTCATTGAGAAAAAAAAAACTTCTCCTTCATCAAATGCTTTTAGGGTTGAGCACAGATTAGGTATGGGAGGGAAACTGACAGACTTGAGGATTAATGACTTGACGTGAAATCTACAAATAGTGAGTCACCACACAGACATATGACTCAATGAACCACTAATCACTGAGTGTTCTACCCCTAAACTGTCAAACTGTTCCGGCTTGGTGCATGCTTTGTATTAATAATGTCAATTCTGCCTCAGAGGCAATTTTCAGAGAAATGACTTGTCTAGATTATTATTCTTTAAAATCTATGTGATGGAAGGGAGTTCAACTGTTTGAAATATTGGATTTACCGTATATGATAGTAATAACAATAATACATGGTTCTCATATTTATAGCACACTTTCCATCCTACTTTTAGATGCTCAAGGCGCTTTTAATAGAGCAAATTTGATTGAGGTGATGGAATACAAATACAATACAAGACAATGAAAGTCAAAAGGCACCCTTAAATGTATAAACTATTCATGCACAAGAAAATAAACAAACAACAAACAAAAACCAGAAAAAGAACCTAGACAAACTCATACCCCCTCCCAAATAGTAAATGCCGGTATTGAACCAGAACTCTTTTTTTTTTTTTAGTTTAAGTTTATAGCAGCCTGTTAGAATAGACTGCAGCTGAAATTCATAATTGAATTTAATTCAGAGAGGCCCTAGATGTCCTTTTGGCTGGATCAATATTTTCACAATTAGAGAGCGCAGGTCTCTCTTTAATCAAGTTGTTAATTGAGAGGGACTGCACTCTGGTCATGGACATATTGGTCAAAGCACGACAGAAACAGAACAAAGCTGAATAATCCACACAGCCACTGAAAGAAAAACCTCTTAGCTATGGAATACTATGTTTGCTATTAAATGGAGTGTAAATGCATACAATTCTGGTGAATATTTGCACATCATCCAGGAACTACTGGTTATAATTCAAGCACAGGGATTTTATAAGCAAAAAGACATTTGAGGCAATTCATTTAAAGGGTATTTGAGATCTAAAATCCCCAATAATTTTCTAGTTGGCATGATACACAAAACCAATTCCTCTATTACATCACATGAAATTAGAAATGTTCTGAGTTTTTTAAATATTAAATTTTGATTTTTTTTAACCTCAGACACCCTTTTAAATAATACACTAAACATAATAAAAAAAATCTTCTTGTAACATAAAAACAATATCATAATGTATGACTTACCGATTGAAGACAGTGTGTATCAGAGGTTTGGCTGTTCT
Source organism: Temnopleurus reevesii (assembly GCA_036244855.1). NCBI lineage: Eukaryota > Metazoa > Echinodermata > Echinoidea > Temnopleuroida > Temnopleuridae > Temnopleurus > Temnopleurus reevesii. The sequence goes on from BQKZ01000251.1 coordinate 148,561, forward strand.
CTCATAGACTTCTTCATTGCTACAGGTTTCATGGAAAACTTCATCAAAGTGATACTTGTGCTGTTCAAAAAAATCAATCAGAATTTTTTTTTTTTTTACAAATTGAATAAAAGAAGTAATGTCAACTTCATACAGAGGATCAATTCTTCAAACCCAACAAAGAAGCTACAAAGGGACTGTAAAAGCCAATATTTAGGCATTCATAAATTCTAGCGAATTCTCTGAATTTCAGACCTTTCCACACATTAGCTAGTTGTTATTTTCATGTTTTTCTAAAGAGATTGTACACAAGTCTAAGGACATTCAAATGCGTGAAAATGTTGGCAAATAGATTGTCAAGAAATTCGCGAAAATAAAAACAAAAATTTTGGAATATTTCAAAGGCATACGGTCATCCCCCGATGCATTAGAAGTGTACTGAGAATTTTTCACTGCAAGACAGACTCTCCACTGATCCTAGACAATGAATGATAAAATACAGTATTATTTTCTTATTATATCTTCTATTCAACAAAATAATGTGTGGTATTTATTTTTTTTACCAGAAAACTTGCAAGAAGTAAACATTCCCAAATTGGGCAAGCTTAATTCTAGAAATGGCATAAACACGATGTATAACGTCAGATTGGGAATAATGTGCATTTACATTTTGCAAAAAATTCTGAAAAAATGAGGAGATATATTTTCTGATGCGTTTTTGACAGCTTTGAAAAAAAAGTATTTACTTTGGAAAATAAATTAGTATTGTAGGATGTAATCTTATTGAGCTCAGGTCTAAGCACTTAATTCCAAAAGTAATTGAAATACCTCCATAATATGAATACCATAATCCCCTTACAAAATTTTGCTTTTCAACATTATTCCTGACACGGTAGCAAATAGTGGCATTGTTCATTTCTTTTGTGAAACATGTTTACAAAAAAGTGTGCTATAATGCATGTTTTTAATGTTATCACTCACATAAAGAAAGATGCAATTACTCAAATATTGGGAATAGATGTACATGATGCGTGACTCACAAGTTACCATCATATACAGTTTGGAAATGGGAGTGAAATACTTTTCCCCTATACTATGATAGAGGGTCCTCTATCTATGATTGCCAAATGCTGATAATTTACAGTGTATTACTCACACAAAAAAAATAAATAAAAAAATTGCCTAGAATGCTTCATGAAATCACAAATAAATTGTTTTGTAAAACATTTGGTTTGTAAGTCACTGTTTGAATAATGTTTACAATTTCAATGATAACATGAGTCAATAACAAATCTATTGTCTGTGATTTTATTAGCTAATCTATAGTGAATGTTCACTTGCCAGATCGTTTTAGCCTACCATCACCTTCCAGTACTAAAAGTGCTCCACACATGAGTCCATGTGAACAAAACATTGGAAAAAAAACATGTGGGGATAACTCCAAAACTTGACCTGGTTGAGCAAAACAAAGTGATTTCTGGATTCAGCTAATTGGATTCACTATAAATCAGCTACAAAATCAGACAACATTAAAAAAGTAAAATTTTGTTGACCAGCGCAATTGATAACATTTATAGAGCGCCATTATCCATTCTGTTGAAATGCTCAAGGCGTTTAAAAATATTAGGGCTAATTGGTCTTAAGTGTAAGATATATAAAAAATGATACAAAATTGAAATAAAGAAATGAAAGTCTATGTTCAGAGCGCAATGTTAAACAGGTAGGGTTTTAGATTAGTCTTCAAGACCTCGTTTAAAAAGAGGTAGTAGTAGTGGAATTCCTGAGGAAGAGAATTCCATAATGTGGGTGCTGCATGAACGACAGCTTGATCCCCCATGATTTCTTAGATGATGGTCTTGAAACATATTCCAAATCATATATACTGAACACAAGATGATGAACACGAAAGAAAGGAATCATGAATAAAAATATGAAAACAGTATCGTCTAATCCATTTTACAGACAATATCATATTATAGTGTACATTGACAGATGAATTACGACAAGAAAAATATTCTTACCACTTGGACAATCTTTGTAAGATCCAAAGTCAGTTTTCTCTCCTTCACCAGCGCTGTGCTGGCGCCCTCTATTGATACTGCGTCTCCCTCTCCAGCCCGCCATTCCTTCTGGTTCATTGGTCTCTTACGAACACACACTTTTATCTTCTCGTCGATCTTAACCCCATTCTTTAGATGGGGTGTGGAAACAGTCCCGGACTTCAAACCTGATTTTGATTTGCATGGGGTGCTCGAAGAGGCTGAAGGTAAACCATAGTTATAACCAGAATTGCTATGCTCAAACAAATGCACCTGATTTTCATTAACACCATTGAGGTTTTCATCATTGTCATTGGGCACAGTTTCCATGGTAACTGAGTCATTGCTGCTGTTTGACTCAAAATCTTTATCAAAGGTTCTGTTTAGCACACTGTTTCTTGGAGTATCGCTAAGTTTTGGTCTGTGATGATCTCTTTGACCATTATTCAGCCTCTGGTCTGGTGGTGATATTTCAGAGTTTCTTCCAGATTGTGAAGTCAAGTTGCTATGATTCTTAATTGACTTTCTATTTCCATGATGACTTGCTTGCTCTTTGTATGACATGTTGATGGAAGTATTGTTTTCATTGGATGAAACTTGCTGCTGGTTTGCTCCATTCAGATGAGATACCTTGCTTAGATCAAGGTTACGAAGAGTGTGGATTAACCTGAATAAGACAAACATAAGAAAGGATGATACATAATGTGAATCTAAGAATATCAATCAGTATTAATATTCATATTTACATATAGTAGAGATCAAATGCATTGCATTCAGTTTGTCAATATCCTGACATACAAAAACACAAATGACTGAGTGTTTAAAGAAGCCCAACACTCATAAATGTAGCTATGTAGACTTCAGGTACAAGGCATGATGAAAAAGCAGTGAATTTGTAAGCTTACTACATGTATGTGCTATGTTTATCTATCACGATGCAATATTTTTTTTTCAATTTTATATGTCTACTATGTTATATACGGCCTGTAAGTAGTACATTGGTTTGATGATAGTGCTACATATATCTGTTTGTACCAATTCAGAGTGAACAGATTGAAGTGTCACCTGAAAAGCTGTTTCTTGTCCTCTGCAGATATCACACCATAGCTGTTGTATTCCTGCATAGATAAGGTTGCCAGTTTCTCAAGATCAGTGACACCTCGATCCTGGAAAGATGAATAGTAGTGGCCCAAATGGGCTTCCCTGAGGCACATCTCAAATAGAGATCCATTACCAGCCATGACTAGGATCTTTGTGTGAGGGGATTCACAAACATGCAATACACAAATCTATAGAGAGACAGAAGAGAAAGAATCATGCAAATATACTTTACATGTATGTCATAAGCGCAAGAACATGTGTATTTAAGGATAATTTTGACACAGGAAAATATAGATCACACTTACACACAAATGAAGACAAATAATACAAAGAAGACAAATTGGTGTGTTTTCTTTTGGTTCAGTCTAAAAGAAACAGATTAATCTGAAGAATAGTGTAATAAATGTAGAGGTACATGTAACTCTACCTAAAATTAATCTCTTGGGACCACAAAAATCTATTAGGTCTTGAGGGGAAATTTGACAAAAAAAATCGTAAATAACATAGGTTTTTTTATAATATGTTCCCCCTAATCACATCAACTTTAATAGGCAATTCTTTGATTTAGACAAGTTTGACTCAAACAGAGTTGGCTGTAATACAATTTGTTCTAAATTTGTTATAAAGTGTGCTAAGCATTGAAGAAAGTGAAATCGTGAAATTGAGTATCATATAGGTGAACATGAATTTTGCTCACTTGTGAACTGATGCAGTAAAGCCCATCAAGTATTGATCTTAAAAATTCAACAATCAGAAATTTTGTTTTGTAAATTATGTTGAAGGTAATCAATAAAAAGTTGATAAAACTACATTGAGAACCCCACATAGTAATGAAGCAATTTTATACAATGAAGATGAATTATAAAAGAATGAGAAAGCTTCATGCAAATCCAATAAAACAAAACCCTCTAAAAATCATAGAGATTTAATTGCTGAACTCAAAGCCTGTATGACGTATATTTTTACAGAAAATGTACATATTAACACACATTTACATATGCAAGAAATACTGAAATAAAGGTCAGGGGTATGAGGAAGAGCAGATGTGAATGAGTTGTAGATTAGAGGAAATGAAAGGAAATGAAACATCGAATTTGTCCAGGACCAGTGGAAATACAAATTCAGTTTGGTAATGACAAGGTTGCAACAAATTTCAATATTTTTCTTGGTAACCAATGATCTAGTTTTTATCCTGATTTGACTAATCAGAGAGTTGAATGAAATAGATTATCATTGAGGGAAAAGATCTGCACATTTATATAATACATACAGTATTTGGAATACTGAAAAAAAGTTATTTATATTACGAAAGTAATAACTAAAGTATCACACACAGAATAAAATTCATGCATTTTTAGCTCAGAACGAGATCCTAAATAAGCAAGGGCATGCATACAACAAAGATATTGAAGGATGAAGCTGAATCGACAAATTAATCATTCCACTCGTTTAATACCATTTATAAATTGCAGAGCTACTCTTTAAGGCATGCAGGATGGGAATTGTTAATACTGCTTGTAAATTCACTGTTCTCTATCATATACAGATTTACATTTTCATGAATGCATTTTTCATAAAAGAAAAACCCTTTACACTTTTCCCTCATGAACAAAACGCTTCCCACCTCCTCATGAACAAAACAATAAAAACAAAAATAATGAGGGCACCATACACATCTGTAGGCCTACAAAGCAAGTCATCAACACTTTATCAACACAGATTCATGCTTAATACATCAACAAGAGAGGATAAAAAATCAATATTTACCACAAGGCCATCAGCAAGTGGTTATCAAGAAGGGCTCCTTCACCACAAACTGGTAGCGATAGAATGAAAGCTACAGGAGCTGAGCAGGCACTCGTACACAAAAGCCTGTTGATGCTTGGCAGTTAAGAAGCTATTCAAGACTGCCACCAGTAGACAAGCACTCCTCAACAACTTTGATCTGCTCGTAAATCCACAATGTTCCTTCACGATTCGTCAAGCTTCGATAGCCATCCATTCATCCATTCACATCTTCAGAGTGGTTTAATCATCTAGGTACTTCACATCTGGGACAGTGTACAAGAAAAGAAGGGATAATTTTCTTTATAAATGGCCAATGGAATCTTGAGGGAATTTTTACTTGAAATGAATGCAATTTACAGAATGAAAGGATCCTATTTTCATGCACAGAGCATTTCTAAGCATTCCTTCAATCTCCAAGAAATCCCACTGTCCAGCTGAGTGAATGATGTTCTCAATCGAACAAAACTTTGCTTGTAATGATTCACTGTATTGCCATGACAAATAATCAGTATACATTGGATCATGTTACATAAAATTTGAATAAAGCATTCAATCATAGTTTACTAAAAAAAAAAACTACAGAGAGAAAAATATTGACATCTCATTCATTGTGTAGATAAAAAAGATTAAGCTAGACATTGCCACCAAGCATCCCCCTTTTACAAAAAAAGGGAGAACACAAATATCTACATACATTTGACAAGCAGCATGTTGAACCTTGAGCAAATATATCAAAGTGAAAATCAAAATTATCATACTTTTTTTTGATAACATGATACATACTTGTACATGTATGCCCCTCACCCCAGCCCTACCAACCAGTTAAATATCAGACTTGGATAAGTAGGTGTCAGACTCACTTGCAAGCACATAATCTGCCCACTTATGCAACAATGCCCCCTAATGATAATACCTTGGAACAATAGAAATAAGCTAGGTAAGCCAGGATTAGCCTTTAAAAGAGATTAAAACAGACACTGTTATATTCAAATGTCAAGTCCATTACCCTGGAAGAGAGATTAACTGACCACTTAAAGAATTCTATGAAAACAGAGTTGTCTAGTATGATGACACTTATTAAAAGGAAATCTAAATTTAGGATTTACTGGACAGGGTTGATTGCACCAAAGGTTTCCAATAGGCGGGTTTACTTATATATTCAAATTTATGTGCGTTCAACGTAGTAACGTGGTATTTCATAGATCGGTTGATAACGATAAGACTACAATAATTGGAATCGAGTTTGCATACATTACTTGTTGCTATGTCAGGCAAGCCTCGGGCAAGCCTCGGGCAAGCTTTCGGGTTGTCAAGAACAACCTTTGTGTTGGAGGTATGCTTAAAATTTGCATCTATTAGTAAACCCGCCTATTGTACTTTCATACATTTAGACATTTTTAATTAATTGGGTGCAAATGATCTTCCTCAAAACTAATAAAATGATTGCATTAGGTCCTAATTCCAATGAAATATGGATTAAATAAATCATAAAAAATAGGAAAATATTATAAAAGCCCTGGTTTGATTTTAATAATACCGCGTTCAGACGTGGATGGTGAGCAACATTTGTTTGTGTTTTGTTTTCTAGCCATATTAGACACGTATTCCCTGGATAAAACCAGATAAGTGTGAATTATGGTGCATGAGATTCCTGTCAATTCAAATGCAGGAATGGGATTTCCAAAAAAAAAATTCTCCTTAAACACTCAATAAACTAGGAAATCGTTCATTATAATTATTCAAATATTCATCAATAAAAATAAAACATGAGAAAATGTAATCTTGTGAACATTTTTCATGCTGAAAGACAGAAACAGAGAGGTGAGTATTTTGTTACTGTGAGTTTGAAAGACTTTCGGAATCATAAATGCTTGGTCGTTTAAATCAACTCTTAATTTGTAAACAATTAACCTATAAATATTTGTATGCCATTTTTCTTTGTAACTTTGTTCAATTTATGTTTACTCATAATTGTTCACACTTTTTTTTATATCATATTGTTTGTTATCGAAAAGGAAATGAATGAATAAAATAAAATAAGATTAAACAAAAGAACAAAACAAGAATAATGAGGGATCAGATGAAGTTCTCTCTCAAAGCAATAACCTTTCACTATATTTCAAAACAATATTTTGATGCCTTGAGTGGATCTATTTTCAGTTGAAACAGGTGGTTAGCAGATATGTGTGTTTCCTGACCATTGATGCTTCAACTGGAAACCATGGTTGCCAATGTAAACACACCATGCTCTGTCAAAAGTAAGGACCAAAAGTGTGTCAAAATCTTTCAATGGATAAGGCATTTCCTCACCTGCTTTCTGCCAATAAGAATGTACAATGGGCCCGATCCAAAAGTCCTCAAAAGGTGACGGGACGGAAATTTTTATCTATTTTCTTCTTTACTGACAGCAGGTGGAAGATCTAACGTAAATTTTAGTCTAACTTTATAGAGTTAAGTCCAAGGAACAATTACAGACAAAAAATTCGAATTATGAAAAGATGGTTGCTACGGTAACGCAGTTTTAATAACGGTGACGGGACGGAATGATAAAATGCCAAAATTCTGTACATCAAATTCAAAGTGATATTCTATCAAATTTAAAAGAAAT